>PVIR01017265.1:7305-35725 GCA_004026965.1 Petromus typicus
GCTTTGTGGTTCAGGCTGGCCCTGAGCTCAGCCTCAAACTCACATCACAATCCTCCTGCCTCTGCCTCCCGAGTGCTGGGATTACAGGCGTGAGCCACCACGCCCGGCACTGTGGTATGTGGTACTGGTTGCTGCTGGGTGTGGGTCTCCACACCCAGTATTGTTATGTGGTTACCAGGGAATCGAACCCAGGCCCTTGAGCATGCAAGACAGGTGCCGGAACCACTGAGCTAACTCCCCGGCCCCCAAACTTTTTTTTTTTTTTTTTGAGACAAGGTCTCACTATGTAATTCAAGTTGGCCTCAAGTCACTTTGTAGCTCAGGGTAGCCTTGAACTTGTGGTGATCCTCCTGCTCTGGCTGTTGAGTATTAGGATTATAATTGTGTGCCACCAGGCCTGACTAAATCTTCTCTTTTTTATTGCAGTGAAATTTATAGAATTTAAAACTAATGATTTTTAAGTTACTACCCAGTAGCGTTTTGTGCGTTCATGATGTTGTGCAACTATGACTTCTAATTCCTTTACATTTTATCTCTCCCAAGGACCCCTCCAGAAATGTTAAGAAGTCACTCCCTGGGCCAAGAATTTAGCTCAGTGGTTCTGGTGTTTGCTCCCTAAGTACAAGGTCCCAAATGTGATCCCCGGTACCACCTATCACAATGCTGGGATTGGCGGTGGCTCACGCCTGTAATCCCAGCACTTAGGAGGCAGAGATCCTGTCTCAAAAAAAAAGAAGTCACATAATGTGTATATACAGTGTACCAATAAAATCAGTTTTTTCAAAAAGAAGTCTTGCCTTAATCCTTTCTTTCAATCTCCTGACAAACACTGTGCTTTCTATCTTTATGAATTTGCATACTGTAGATATTTTATGTAAATGACATTAATCAATATATGACCTTTTGTGTCTAGTTTCTTTCATGTAGCATAGTTTGGAGATCTGTCCACATTCTAGCATGTGTCTGTACTTAATTCTTTCTTATGGAATAAAGTAATATCTGTAAATGGGGGCCGAGGATTTAGCTCAGTGGTTCCGGAACCTGTCTTGCAAGCACAAGGGCCCTGGTTCCATCCAGGTAACTGCATACAATACTGGGCATGGAGACTCACACCCAGCAGCAACCAGCACCACATACCACAGTGCTGGGCATGGTGGCTCACGCCTATAATCTCAGCAGTTGGGAGGCAGAGGCAGGAGGATTGCTGTGATGTGAGTTTAAGGCTGAGCTCAGGGCCAGCCTGAACCACAAAACCAGACACTGTCTCAAAAAAAAAAAAATCTGTATATGGGACTGGGGATTTAGCTCAAGTTATACTGCACCTACTTTGGAAGCACAAGGGCCCAAGTTTGATCCCCAGTACCACCAAAAACAAAGAAGAAAGAAAAGAAAAAAGATTTTTACATGTAATACACACATATAGCATATTTTGTTTGTGCATCGTCAACTGATAAACCCTTAGACTATTTTCAACTTTTGCCTCTTAGGAATTGTGCTAACATGAACATATGCTTATTTGTTTTGGTACTTGTTTTAATTCCCTTGGATACACACCTACTCAAACAAACAAACAAAAATAAAAAAATAAAGAAACAAAGGGCAAAAGCCTGAGGAAAATTAAACAAGTTAACTAAAAGCGATGTGACATCAAGCGTCGTGAGAAGGCAGAGCCACAGAAGATGAAGGACTGCTAATATCTGCTGGCAGTGGGACTTCTAGCAAAGTAGCCAGTCATGTACTGTGCCCCTCTGCCCTCCACAGAGCTGTATATGAATTTCTGGATGCTGATGCTTCCTTGATGCCCCTCCCATCTATTAAGCTCTTTTCTATTCTCTCTATGCCCAGCTGTCCCACCCCCCCATCCTATTGCTTCAGTCTTTGTCACCTCTGAACAAGAACTTAGCAGGCGAGGCAGCTGGTCACGCATTGATGAACAATATGGGGTGGAGTCTTTTCAGAGAGGTCATGTGGCAGAAAGGCCAGCCCACATTCTCACACTTTTTCTCTGTTCCTTTACAGACATCAAAGAAACAGTGAGTGCTTTTTGGGCCAGTTAACAATCATATATCAGGCTGGCACACTTGAAGCAGAAGACATCCCTTAGTACTTTCTGGTTATGCCCCATGGAAACTAGTGGGAATGTTAGCTGAACAGGGACCTGCGTTCCTTTCTGGAAACAGATCTCTGGTTCTGTATAACTGGTTAAAGCTGGAATTGCAAATATGGACAAGGCTCCCAGTAGAAGCTGAGTCCCAACAGGTTGACCAGATAACCAGCAGAGAAATCTCTACATGTCTGTCATCCCCTCCTGCACTCTCCTCTGTGTGGTAAGAGGTAAATGCTCTCCACGCTTCAGTTGTCCCCTTTCCCAGGTGACCTGAGATGAGCTCCATCAGAGCCCTCCTGCAAGCCTCCATTAAGTGTCAAAGTTTGGACTACAAGTTTGTACTTTTCTCTCTTCACTAGTATGACAGAATTCCTTCTTCAGGTACATCTTGATAAATTTCCTGGGATAAACTCAGATTATTTTAGCCCATATTTTAGGCTCCCCTGGTCCTCAGTGTTCCTGGAGTTTGGGCCCCTGTCCTCATTTTCTCAGATGGTAGGAAGTTAGCTTTTGAACTATAATGACCATTACCCTCCAGCTGAGGAAAAAAAAAAAAACTCTGCTACTTCTTTAAGCAAAAGCCACTTGACATCATTGACCCTTTCTCTAAGAGGTTGAGCTAAGGAATATCTTCTAGAAAGTTTTTTTTAAATCACTCTTGGATGCCCTCAAAATTTACTCAGTCCACATCTATCTATCCATTGGGGACCTTACTACACCACTAAAGTATAAGAGTTCCAGCAGGGCTCAGTAGTCCACACCTGTAAACCTAGCACTTTTAAGGCTGAGGCAGCAGAACTGTGAGTTCTAGGTCAGCCAGGGCTACATAGTGAGTTCAAGGCCAGCCAGAACTAATGACAAGAACTTGTTTCAAAAAAAAAAAAGCAAGGGCCAGGGATTTAGCTCAGTGGTTCCGGCGCCTGTCTTGAAAGCGCAAGGACCCGGGTTCAATCCCCGGTAACCACATACAATACGGGTGTATGTACATCACAGCAATCCTCCTGGCAACTCCCTTCAGATCCAATACGGGGTGTGGAGACTCTCACGGCCAGCAACAACCAGTACCACATTACCACAGTGCCTGGTGTGGTGGCTCATGCTTGCAATCCCAGCACTCGGGGTGGGGTGGGGGCAGAGGCAGGAGGATTGTTGTGATGTGAGTTGGAGGCTAGCTCAGGGCCAGCCTGAACTACAAAACAAGACCCTGTCTCAAAAACAAACAAACAAACAAAAACAAAACAAAACAAAAAAACTGGAGGCACACCTGAAAAAGATTAAAGTCACATACTTTCTTTTTTTTTGAGATAAGTTCTGGTTTGTAGTTCAGGCTGGCCCTGAGCTCAGTCTCCAACTCACATCACAGCAATCCTCCTGGCTCTGCCTCCCGAGTGCTGGGATTGCAGGTGTGAGCCACCACGCCCAGCACTGTGCTATGTGGTACTGGTTGCTGCTGGGCGTGAGTCTCCACACCCAGTATAGTATGTGGCTACCGGGGGTTGAACCCAGGTCTTTGCGCTTGCAGGACAGGTGCCAGAACCACTGAGCCAAATCCCTGGCCCCAGTTTTGATACATTCTCATCTTCTGCACTAACTCCCTTCAGATCCAAGCCCCATTTTGCTGCCTGATTTTTTTGTTTGTTGTTTTGTTCTTTTGAGACAAGGTCTCCCTTTGTAATTCAGGATGACCCTGAATTTACTGCATTGCCCAGGTTGACCTCAAACTCTCAAAGTTCCTCCTTTCTCAGAAACAGGAATGCTGGGACTACAGGGGTGCTCCACGGCACCTGGATGACTGCCTGTTAATTTCGACCTAATTTAGCTGTCTATGCTATCATATTGCTTTTTTTTTTTTTTTTTTTAATTTTCAGAGTCCACGGGGATGGAATCTAGGCACTCTTATTGCTAAGCATCAGTTCTGCCATTCTCCTACACCTCCAGTCTGACTTCACAATTTATGTAAATTCTTTTGAGATATATTACTAGAATGCCCTTGACACTGTGGCCAATACACAAGCAAGTATTTGAAACAAGCACCAAATTCAATCGGAAAATACATTGATCAGGTAATCAGTACAGATGGAATGTAGGTCAGAATGATATAATTTTTATTTATTTACTTATTTATTTATTTTTTTTAGTTTTCTCAGACAGAATCTTGCTCTGCAGTTCAGGCTGGACTTATATTTGCAGTAATCCTCTTTTTTTTTTTTGAGACAGGGTCTCACTTTGTAGTTTAGGCTGGCCTGGCCCTGAGCTCAGCCTCAAACTCACATCACAGCGATCCTCCTGCCCCTGCTTCCTGAGAGCTGAGATTACAGGCGTGAGCCACCACGCCCGGCACTGTGGTATGTGGCTCTGATTGCTGGTGGGCATGAGTCTCCATGCACAATATTGTATTGTGCTTACCAATGACACTGGTCCTGGCACTTGTTTGTTTGTTTTTTCTAATTGAAATCTTTATTGGTACATTACATATACACAACATGATTGCACTCCACAATGGGGATTTGTACTTGTATAAGACAACTTAATTCTCATTTTTTTCATAGCCTTACCCACCCTACCACCCCTATATACATAAAATTTATTTCCTTTCTTTTTTGTTATAATGTCATTATTTTTCCCCCTTCACCCTATTTCACTTTGAGTGTTTTCTATTTCACAATATATAACATACTATTCTAGAACTCATTTACAACTTTATTTTCTCATACCAGAGAAAAGATACAATATTTACACATCTGTGACCTATTCATTTCACTTATGAGGATATCCTCAGAGGATATCCTCAAATTATATCCATTTAAGTGTAAATGATTCAAACTTATCATTTTTTATGGCAGAGTAATACTCCATTCTGTAGAGGAACTACAGCTTTTTTATCCATTCTCCAATTGATGAACATTTGGGTTGTTTCTAGGATGTAGCAATCACAAACTGAGCTGCTATAAACATGGATGCACATATGTCACTGTGATATGAGTCTTTTAATTCTTTTGTGTATATACCTAGCAGAGCGATGGCCAGGTCAAATGGGACCTCCAATCCTAGCTTTTTGAGGAATCTCCAAACTGATCTCCACAGGGGTTGTACGACTCTACAGTCCCACCAACAGTGGAGAAGGGTTCCTTCTTCTTCGCAGCCTCGCCAACATTTGTTGCTGGCTAATTCTGAAACGGCAGCCATTCTTTGTGGAGTGAAATGAAATCTCAGTGTTGTTTTCATCTGCATCTCTCAAATGACTAATGATGTTGAGCATTTCTTCATATGCTTCCTAGCTGCTCTTACTTCTTCCTCTGAAAAATACCTGTTCATTTCAGATGCCCATTTTTGAATTCGGTCTTTAAATTTGGGTGGGCTGATTTTTTTTTGAGCTCTTTATATATTCTAGATAGTAACCCTTTGTCTGAGGAACAGCTGGTATAGATTTTTTTCCCCACATTGTTGGCTGCCTTTTTGCTCTGTTGGTGGTTTCCTTTACTGTGCAGGATGGTCCTGGCGCTTGTAAGACAGGCACTAGAACCAGTGAACTAAATCCCCAACCCCTGCAACAATCCTCTTGACTCAGTCTTATCCTTCTGCCGCAGCTTCCTGAGTGCTAGGATCACCACACCCAATTTTGACATTAGAGATTTTAAATAAAATATGCAACTGGGGCTGCGGATTTAACTCATTGGTTCCGGCTCTGCCTGGCAAATGCAAGGTCCCAAGTGAGTTTGATCCTCAGTACCACGTATCACAATGCCAGGTGTGGTGGCTCACACCTGTAAGCCCAGCACTTAGGAGGCAGAGGCAGGAGGATTGGTGTGAGTTTGAGGCTTGCCTGGGCTACATAGTGAGTTCAGGGCCAGCCTGAACTACAAAGCAAGACCCTATCTCAAAAAACTAAAACAACAAAACAAAAAATAAATGTCCGATAATGTAGCTCAGTGGTACAGGGTGTGTCTAAAATGAGTGAGGCCTGGGTTAGGTCCTCAGTGCTGAGATGAGGAAGGAAATATTAGTATTGAGATGAGGTAATCCAGGCAGGCCTGGAACTTGTTACATAGGACAAACTGAGGTCAAACTTCAGATTTTGTTTTGTTTTTGAGATAGGTGTAATGTCATAGAGCCAGAGATAATTCCACACTGAGACAAACAGCAAATATTATAAAGGTGGAAGTTTATTCACGTACGTGGTTTCCACTTCCTGGTGAAGTATCTAATTGAAGCTGTGAGGGGATTTTAAAGGAAAGTTAGTGGTTACAGAAATGGGGTAAAGGGAGTTCACACATTTATGTTTGCAGACCCCAGCTGCAAGGAGTTCAGGCTGGCCCTGTGCTCATCCTTGAACTCACAGCAATCCTGCCTCTGCCTCCTGGGTTCTGGGATTACAGGCGTGAGCCACCAGGCCCAGCATTGTGGTATGTGGTTCTGTTTGCTGGTGAGTGTGAGCCTCCACACCCAGTATTGTTGTATGTGGTTACAAAAGATCAAACCTGGGCCCTTGCACTTGCAAGGCAGGCACTAGAACCAGTGAGCTAAATCCCCAGCCCAGACAGCTTTTATATATCCAGTTTAGAGAAGTTACATCTGTTCCAAGAGTTAACACATTTGGAGGAGCAGAAGGGGATCACAGAGTTTGGGGAAGAAGAGGAGATCACATAGTTTGCATTTAACTAGGTAAAAGGTTATTTCCCTTGGCACGGGAGGGGCAAGAGGGGTGGAGGCAATTGGAGTAACTCTGATTATGTGGGTCTTACAATAGGGTCTTGCTATATAGTTCAGGATAACCTTAAACTCGTCGTTCTTCTTGCCTTCTGCCTTAGCTTCCCAAATGCTGGGATTACAAGCATTTGTCACTACAGCAGGCTAAATCTTTCTTGCTTTCAGCCTCCAGAACCTGAGATTATCTCATATACAGAGGTTTTTTTTTAACATCTACATTTCTCTAAGTAATTGTTTAATATCTTTTCTTTTTTCTTTTTTTGGTCAGTGTTTATAATTGACCCCAGGGCTTCATGCAGGCAATGAAAGGAAATGGAAGATTGGCTCTGAAATGTTAATGTATCTGTCTAAAGTTACATAGAGTTACAGCGACTACACTAAGGTCTCACTCCTAATCTTCTCTCTGTCCCATCATTAAGCTACGGACAGATTACTTAGACGTTTTGAAGACATTAATATTTTCTTTCAAACACTTTTATATGGAAGGAAAATATCCACATAGTCAATGATCTCTCAGCTTCCCCTCGTCACATTATTCATGAAAAAACAAGTGACAAATTAATATTTGTCAAGGTTTCTGTCTTTAGAGGTTAGCAGACAAATTTAGAGCAAAAGGGGACATTTTTTTTTTTCTTTTTTGAGACAAGGTCTTGCTTTTGTAGTTCAGGCTGGCCCTGAGCTCAGCCTCAAACTCACATCTCAGCAATCCTCCTGCCTCTGCCTCCCGAGTGCTGGGATTACAGGCGTGAGCCACCACACCTGGCTGCTGGGTGTGAGTCTCCACGCCCGTCATTGTATGTGGTTACCGGGGTTCTAACCCAGGTCCTAGCGCTTGCAAGACAGGCGCCGGAACCACTGAGCTAAATCCTCGGCTCAGGGGGACATTTTTGAGGAAACAATACCAACTTTGACAAGAGGCCAGCCTAAATCCAGTGGGTACAAAACTAACCTACTGCTAGCAGAATAGTTTTATTTTTTTCTTCATCTCTATGGTTTGCTTCAGTGTTTTCAAGCGTTTTCCGAAGCTTTGTAGTCAAGGTGTCACCTAAAACGCTGACTTTTTATTCCGTCTCCCAATCCCTAACTTCCATGTGGTTTCTTCTTGCTTTGTGTCATACATGCATTTCCCTTTGTTTTCAACCCTCGGTGGATAATCTGAAAAATGACCGTTTTATCCTACCGCCACATGGACTAGATTGCCTTATGGCGACCTTGACAGCTATCTGGGTGGGAGACCGGAAGAGGGGGGTGTGTGCTAAGAGGGAGCAGCCTTTAGATGGCTGCGAGGAAGCGCCAAGAACAGAACAAGGAGCTCCACTCAGGTAGGAGGTCTCTGAAAGATTGACAGATACGCCACCAACTGTCTCTGCCCTGGAAAGCGGCGCGTTCTCGCGAGAGATTTGGACTCATCTGGACGGCGCCTCTCCGCGTGGGGGATGGGAACATCTGTGGCGCAATCATTGCGCGATATTGGGCCATGGTTGCCGGGGCCATTGCTAAATCTCGCGATATTTGGTGTTCTTTGGTCTGGAACCGGACAGTTTCTCGCGAGAGTCCGTGCTGAGGGCTCTGAGAGACCCCGTGTGTTGTGTGTGTATGTGTGCTGGTGAATGTGAGTACGAGGAAGCAGCCGCCGCCATTTCGGGGAGCTTGCTGACGCTGTCGCAGGGGTGGATCCTCAGCTGCTGAAGCCTCCATCCTGCTCTTCCGCGCGGCCTCCTTTAATTCCATTGTTTCTTTTAGATTTGCTCGGGCCTATCCGCTTTCGGAGCCCGATAATCGGGCTGGGCGGTACCGCGGCCTGGGCCTAGGTCTTAACAGTAACAAGAGCAGCCGCCGACTTTCCGAATACGAGTTCTACAGGCGTCCGAAAGCCCGCACAGGTAAGAGCTGTCGCGGTCCTGCGTATTGTAGCGTTTTTCGAGGATTGATGTTTTTCTGTCCTGGGGAACAACGTTGGTGTCAGTTTTTAACTATGTGGGTCTGCGGTAGTTACTGAGAAATTGGCCTTATTTTGGCGACCGCGTCCTTTTGTAGATGGTAAGAGTTGCGTTTCTTGGTGGCAAGGGCTCTGGGGAGCATTGGCGATCTGTCCCTTCGAGGTCTGCGCCGACCGCGTCTTCCCAACATGGCGCCAGCCGAGAGCTTCTTGGTACACAACCCCTCCCAACGCGAGGGAGTTTCCTTTTGCCTCTAAAATGGCAGCATAGGTTTTGTGCCGAAAGAGGCGCTTTGACCCGAGGCTCCGCGGTTCTCGTTTTTTTGCGGCTCATTGTAGACTTCTACAATTTGGATTTCTAGCCGGGCGTGGTGGCGCCAGCACTTGGAACACTGAGGCAGAAAGATCGACTTAATTTCAAGCCAGTATGGGTTACGTAGCCCAGCCTGAAATGCATAGCGAGACTCGGTCTCCAAAAAAAAATTTGGAGTTCTGTGTTTCTTCCCACGTGCTTGGTATAAAAGACGTTTTACACTTAAAGCTAACCCTGGTAAAGTACTTTGAACCACTTCTGTCATTTTAGGACTTTTGAAAGGTTTTCTCAAGTCTTAAAGTGTGTCGGTTAAGAAAAAATGATCAAAGACAAGAATTGAAAAATGTATACTCACTAGATTGTCTTGTTCTTAGGTGTTTAGAGAAAATGGCAGACGATATTGATATTGAAGCAATGCTTGAAGCTCCTTACAAGAAGGTGAGAAAAAACATGTCGGTGAGGTTTATATATTTCTTAATTTAGCATTATTCACGAAACTACTGCTGAAATGTAAACTAACCTCCCTGGAGCCCTCTTGATTTATCTTATCAGAGATGCATTACGTGTAACTTACAAAAGTAAATATATGCTATTGATGTAATAATATTGTGCAGTAGTTTCACTTCAGCGTGATGAATAAATGCCCATCTATCTCTCTTTGTAGACTTGCCTAACGATATCTCACCTCTACTCCCATGAATTCACCTTTGATTCCAGTGTGAACTGTCAATCATAAGGTAGTAATTGAGTGACTTATCGCTGTACCGTGGTCCCCTAGGTAAAATGACTCAACTAAGAATTACCAGCTCCAGTTTGGTATAGCAAAAAGGTGAATGGTAGTGGTTTGGGAAATAGCAGGGGTCCAAGAATAATAAAGTATAACCAGTCTATGGCAAGTATATCTTTTAATAAGTCTTAAGAAGTGGGTGAGATTTAAAAATTTACATATAAACGAAAGACTGGTGATAGTAAATCTTAAAACAGGCAGGTGGTGATCTGCTTCTCAGTTAATAATTACTAAAATTCTTGGATCCCTGAATAGAAGAAGAAGAAAAAAGCAAAAGAGGCAGTATCACAGCTTAGTCACTTGATGACTGTTTTACTGTTCTCCATATTGTCTTGTTTTTAATTAGGCCCTGCCATTGTATTTCACACTAAAAACTACAAAGGGATTATTTTGCCTAATATAGTATGACCCATTTCAGTATCACAGTGAAAGTAAATTCACTTCTCATTCTTTCACCAGTTGGTGGTGAAAATAGCATATGCATGCATTATCACTGGTGTCACAAAACTGTAAGCTTTGTAAGTTAGCACTTATGCTCCTATAGCTGATGTGATCAAACTTTAAACATTGCACTAAACCTTTTAAAAATAATGCATTTGTTTTGGAGTATATAGCACGGCCATGTGGTACCTTTTGGATTCATTCTAATAGCTTTAATATATGTAGTTTTGTAATGCTTAGACTCTTGAAGAGCTACTTTCTGTTTAAATGTTAAAATTCTTGTGTCTTAGTTTAAGTTGGATGTAATTCCATGTAAACAGGTATGGAAGTAGGAAATGTATAGGCTGGACTGGTGGATTATTAATTGACTTTCTTGGGTTCTTGGGAGTCAACATTACTAAAGCAGTGTGAATCCCTGTTTGCTTCAGGGCGAGATGTGTGACAGAGGTGGCATCAAGCTCTTACAGTCCCAACCCTCCAACGGAAATGGGCGAAGATCTCAGGAATGGCATCGGTCACAGGAAATCGATAGTGGCTGGCTGCTAGCATGGCCACTTGGGGCTTAGGCAGAAATAGAGCATGGTACTGACAAAAGGGACCATAGCCCACGGAATAAAAGTCAATACAGGACTTCATGTTTTATGGAAATTATATTTAACCACTTCAGCATTGTAAATCTGGATAACTTAATATATAACCTATGTATGAAAGTAAAATTTAATGTGTTAATGTGGATGTTTTTATTTTTGTATCTTGATGACATAATTGTAAGCAACAAAGTGGTTAAACACATACCATCTAAATTTTTTTATAGCCTTCCATGTTAAACTTTTAAGTAATTAGTTTTTAAATTGTTTTGTATTTTCTTATTCCTATTCCCTTTACCCTTTGACAACTTGAAATGAAATATTACCACTTCGTCCTCATGATGTTCTTCTATCAACCCTGCTTAGGATGAGAACAAGTTGAGCAGTGCTAATGGCCATGAAGAACGTAGCAAAAAGTAAGTTTTAAAAAGAAACTTGGGGGGTGGTTATGGTGAGTTTTGTGTGTTTGGAATCTTGTGTTCCTGTGACTAAAGCATGATACTTAGATTTTCTTTTGAAGGTTTTCATTGCCTGTAAGAAAATTTGTTCTTTACTATCTTGGAAACTACTTGAGTATGTTAAATAGGGATTTTGCCTCCTAGATTTCAGCACTTGGTTTTAGGGACCTTCTCGACAACTTTTCCTCCAAATCCATCATTATAATCTGGTCCAGAGTTCTATGTTAAGCCATGCACAGTGCATGCACCTTTAATTCCCACTGCTCAGGAGGCTGAGACAGGAAGATTTTAAGTTGGTTGTAGGCCAGCCTAGGCAACAGCCAGACCGTGTCTCAAAAACAGACAGGGCAAAATTGAGTTCTTACATTAGAATTTATCTTTTGCTTTAAATTTATTAACTTTGCCTTAATATTTAGTTATGTTGTCAGTGAAACTTCCATTCAACTCAAAAAGGAGAAGAGCTATATTAGAGAAGATAATCGCCATGGAAAATACTATTGACCCTAATCACTAAAAGAATTCTTTATTGTTCCTTTTAATCCTTAAAAAAACTATATTTGTAGGAATGAGATAGCATGCTTAAGTACTCAAGGTGGCTTTAGAAACATGTATGGATTTTGAGTTAGACGAGTGACTCAAAAACTGTGGTAAAAACTGATATAGAATACAGTGCACAAAAAGTCTAATAGTTTAAATCGATCCACTTTATAAGACTGGAAATTATTAAAGTTTCTTTTCAGCTCTTAAGTTACTCTCAATTTCTAGTCATACTACCAGCATTAAGCTGTTTTACTTGCTTATGTTGATGTTATTAAAGTACTGTATTGTACTTATGATCCTGTAATATGTAATGAAAAATGATAAAATAGCTGCCTTTTTGGCTCTTATAAGAGCCTATAGTGCTTCATAATAACTACATCAATCATCCTCAACCTATCTCAAGGTTGATAACAATTTCAAGGATGAAAACACTTGGATTTGGGGTATTCAGGGTTTGCTAAGTCAGTATTCTCTTATAATTATCTTAAAATAATGTAGAAAAGGGCTAAAAATGATATAATTTGTGGAAAAAAATTTTTTTCTTGTACAAGCTTAGATGGGAGTCACTGCTATTTCTTCACTAATGAAAAGTAGATACATGAGGATTATATTTAGTTTGCTCTTCAATAGTTGTGGTCAGAGAAATAATCAATTTACTGCAGGCTTATGTCTGGTTTTAGTCTTTTTTACTGAAGTAATCGTTTTCTGATGTTTTTGCTTTTTAGTCCTGTAATTGAATAAGCCAGGAAGAGATGTCTGTATAAATTATCATAAATTAGCCAGTCAGGCTTAGTGGCTCAGTAAATTTATCTTAAGTGTCAAAGGTGAGGACATATGCTTTTGGGGTGCAAGCCTTTACCGTTCACTAGTGTCACCCCTGTTACTGTTTACAGTTTATATTTGCTTTTATCTTAACATATAAACTCATTAAGGGCCTCGAGCTTTTATGAGGTAATTGAGCATCAAGCCCTCCATAAATGGTGTTTAGAGGCTTATGTAATGCAAAAGAGTTCTGTGGTACTAAATAAAAGAATATACAATTGAATTGGCCATATAATTCTTTTAAGGAAAGACCTTTTCTAAGTACTTTGTAGTAATCTCTTAACATGTACAAAATACTTACCAAAATTGTTCTAGGTGAGTAAGAAGTTCCTTTTATTTAGTCAAGAGTTTTTCATCCATTTTTCTGAAGGAGTTATTCAAATTCACATTGTATAGGTGAAAATTTGATATTTAGGGACAAATGAAACAAGTAAAAATGTTCTCCCTTTGGTTTTAGGGTAAAATAATGTTATAAATAGAAGAAGGTATCATTTGGGAATTTTCATCCTAAAATTTCAATGTTTTAAAAAGCCATATAATGTTGAGATCTTAATTTATAAGAGATTAAGAAACTGTACATTCTGAAAAGGTGGTCACTAAATGTTTTCTTTTAACAAGTAGTGATTGTGATTCTCAACACATACACTTCATTATATCCCAGTAGTAAAAGGTACTGAGTTTAAAATAACACATACAGGTTATTAGCCTGCTTTATGAAGAGCTATAACCTTGAGTTTGACAAGACCTCAAAATATACTTTAAGTACCTTAAGTACTTGAAGTTGCCCTCAAGGGAGCATTTCTTACTGTGACCAATTTTATAAAGTCTAAACCACAATTTATTTGGTTGAGCTCTTTAAAGAACTGCAAGAATAATGAAATGACACAGTTGAAATATATTGGCTACTGTGGTGTGGATTATCTATATAGATTTTGGAATAAATGACTTTTCTATTTTTTTTTCTTATTTTCCAGAACACTTTGCATTTAAAATTTAGATCTTCTTTCATGGAAGAGGTCAAATCCAGTTATAGCAAAACACCTTTACAGCAGAGGCCATATAACCAAAAAGTCCAAAGGCCCAGCCCAGTGGACCATTTACTTCAATGATGTTCAGTACAAAATTCCACTGCCACTAAAGACTTTGGAAAGTCCCATTTAAGTTGTAACAGGATTTGACTATTAGTATGGGTTTTGATAAACATTCTTTAGTTAATTTAATGGGATTTATTATAGAAGTATGCTGGTTTCTTGTACCTTTCAATTTTTGTCTGGCTAAACAGAAGATTGTATTTTCTGAATGTCATCCTATCTTGTCTTTTTACTTGTCTGGGGTTGCCTTCAGATGTGGGTGGAGACTGTCCTAGGGTTAACATTCCTAGGAATATCTTATTTTAAATAAACTCTGGTCTTTGAAGTCTTCTTTTGGCAGAATAAGTTTTGGGTCCTGTGAGAGGTAAAGTATGTTGGATACCTCTAATACAGGCTGTCTTTAAACAAGGCAAAACTTCTGTCTTTTTTTTCTGTGGTAGATGGAACTACTTTTAACTTGTTTCCTAATTTGAGTTCATTATGTATAAGACATGGTTTTAGCCATCTCATAAGAATTCTTTAGTCCTAGAGGAGTATCAGGTTGTGAGACAAAGGGAATGTTAACTGTTGCCTATCTGGGCATTGGTTTGACTTCTATATAAAAAGTGTAGCCTAATTTTCTGTCATGTGCTACCTAGCATATACATTTCTGACAGTCAGGTGGATTATCTTGAAATTTTAGACAAAGTTTCTGCCTCCTTGGAAAGCTCTACATCTCCTTGTGATTGGAGTGTGGGTTTCAAGATTCCAGAAGGTGGGTGTTTTCATTTTTCTATTTTTTAATGCACTCTAAGATAACCTGCTTACAGGTTCTCTGAGGCAGACTTCAATTGCTTTTATGCTAATTTTGCTTTGATAAGGACTAAACCCGTTAATTTCCAGATAATGGTATAGAGTTGTCAAAATGTTCAATCTTTAAACCACTAAAAATTGACATTTAATTGGAATAAATTTGTTTTGAAATGTATTTCGGTTTTTACTGAAATATCTGAAGGCACCTCTATTTTGGGTGATGACAGGTATAGATTTTAAGATTTAATTGTGAAATGAATGGGTTGAATACTGTAAAAAACAAAGAACAGGAAGGTATAACCGACTGGCTTTTTTTTTAACCTTTCAGAGCTTGACATTTTATAAAGCTTTATGAAGGTCAAGTTGTTTTATTGCACCCTCCAATAGGCTTGTATAAACTGACTTTAAGATAATGTACTTCACTTTCTGGTGTATTATAACTTTAAGTCAAAGGTGTTTCAGTGCCGCATGTCTATGATCCCAGCCACTTGGGAGACGGAGGCAGAAGAACACAAGTTGGGGGCCAACCTGGGCAACTTAGCAAGACCTTTCTCAGTAAGGGTTGGGAGCCACACATGGTGTTGCATGTCTAATCCTATAATGCCTGCAAACTGAAGCAGGAGGATGGTGAGTTTGAGGCCATCCTAAGCTACTTAGGGAGCTGAAAACTGACCTGGACTACATAGTGAGACCCTGTCTTAAAAAACAAAATGAGGGTGGAGGAGATGGAAATGTAGCTCAGGGATACTTTGTCAACCATGCCCAAATCCATGGGATAAATCTCCAGTACTGCTTTTAAAAAATTACATAAAAATCTTGGCAGAATGCATTAGTTCTTAGTGTTTGTTGTCATTACTTGTAATTTTGCTTGTGAGAATAAAAATATTGATATATATATATATATATATATATAATTCTTGGAAGGTATAACGTAGTGTAAATTGGATCAAAATTAACTTAAGATAAATCGGTGTATTTAATGAAAATTTGGACATGAACCAGTACTGGTATTTTTTACATGTAAGCATTTACCATTGTAATTTTTATTTTCTTATAACTTATAGATTACAGTAATATTTGTTGGCCTGTTAAGGTACAATTCAACTATTTGAAAGTAGGTTTTGAATTACACAAGTCAAGAAGACCTGTATTTTGTCAAAGCTTAGGAAATCTTTGAAGTTCCTGCTTTTAAACTATATAGTGTCTCAAATAATTCCTTGATTCATTTTCATTCATGTAAGACAGTGGAAGAGTACCATTACCATATATATCTAGGAACTGTTTTTCCTTAAGTGTGATTTTATGTGATTGTGTGATGGTAAAAATTGCAAAATAAACTTTAAAAAGGATTAAGTTTTTGACCATAAAAGGAAATGTATTTCAGTATATTTTTTAATCAGCAAGATAATGGTTATTTCTCCTTGTCAGGAGGAAGAAAAGCAAGAGCAGAAGTCGAAGTCATGAACGAAAGAGGAGCAAAAGTAAGGAAAGAAAGCGAAGTAGAGATAGAGAAAGGAAAAAAAGCAAAAGTCGTGAACGGAAGCGAAGTAGAAGCAAAGAAAGGAGACGGAGCCGTTCAAGAAGTCGAGATCGCAGATTCCGAGGCCGCTACAGAAGTCCCTAGTATGTAACTATAATTATGGTTGTGACCAGAAGATTATTTTCTTGCCATTCAGATAGCAATTTAGTTTGAGAGATTTGAATTATGAAATTATATTTTAAGTGGTTAAAAAGTAGCCAAACCCACTTTGAGGAATAATAGACATTAAACATACCACCCTTAAAGATTAATGAAATGAAAAAAACTAGGCAAGTAATACTTATTTTACTAAATAAGGCACACCAACTTTGTGTTAATTCAGCTAAAATATTTTAACTGCATGCCAGTCCAAATTAGCCTATAGCATTAGAATGCTTGAAAAAGAAATCTTAAAAGATATGTGAAATACTGTATTTTTTACTAAGTGCATGTAAGTTCAGGTGGATAGGTATAAGTTGCAAATACATAACAAATCAAAAAAATCTTGGCTGTGTTTGTAGCTGTTTTCAGCTGAAAAGACACTGAATTTGTTGTGTATGCTTGTTAGAGATCTTTCTTTTGGGCTCACTTGTTACTTGTATTTAAGATTTTTTAATGCTAAATAGTCTAAAGTAAAAGTGCCTTGAAGATTAAATCACCTCAGAAATTTGGATATGATTAAACAAGTTGGAAACAATTTTATTGTTGCTAATCAGCTATAATAATAGCTTTGGAAGGGAAACTTGTCAATTTTAAGCAAAAGTTAGAGCAGGGATTTGGTATTCTCTCAAAAATTACATAGCTGGGCATGGTAGTACATGCTTATGATCTTAGCATCCCTGGAAAGTTGAGGCAGGAGGATCTCAAGTACCAGGCAAGCCTGGAGAACTTAATGGTTCAGTTAGACCCTGTCTTCAAAAAGGGGTTGAGAATGGACTGGGGACTTAGCTCAGTGCCATCATGCAGAGGTCTGGAAAATGAAAGGTCCTAAATTCAATCCCTGGTACCTCCAAAAAGGGGAGACGTCGGGGAACCAGGTGTGGTGCACACCTGTAATCCCAGCTCTCAGGAGGCTGAGGCAGGGAAGATTACTATGAGTTAAAGGTCAACCTGAACTACAAAGTGAGATTCCTGTCTCAAGAAGAAAAATCTCCCCAAAAGGAGGGAAGTTAGAGGCTCTGGGTATAGCTCACTGTGAAAGCCCTCGTCCAATCTCCTGTATTACCAAAAAACTTGAAAATGTGTTGTAAAATATATTAAAGTCAATCAAATATAAGAACTTCAGGGCTGAAGAATAGAGCTCAGTGGTTCTATGCTTGCCTGGCAATCTCAAGGTCTTGAGTTTGATCGCATGTATCACCAAAAGAAAGGAAAAAAAAATTGAATGGTTGAGGATGGATTTCAAAGGCAGGCCTGAATCAGCTGCATAGACCTTGCAAATTACTTAGTCGTCCTCTAAGCTTTCATTACTCCTTACAAGGTGGTAACTTGCATATAAGCTTCTAACAAGTAATGAATGAGAAAGAAATTACACTAGTACTTACTGATATGAAAGATTTGGTATTAGTTGAAGGCATTAGTTGTTTAATAAAAGTTCTGATTATGATTCTTATCTTTATGCTCCTCCTGAGGGTGGTGACACATACATGTCCTTAATCCTAGGTGAGGCAGGACAGTTGATAGGGGTTTGAACCTGCATTAAATAGTGAGTTCAGGGCCAGTTGGCTACACAGCAAGACCCTGTTTGAAAAAACTAAAAAAGAGAAGGGCCGGGGAGTTAGCTCAGTGGTTCCGGCGCCTGTCTTGCAAGCGCAAGGACCCGGGTTCGATTCCCCGGTAACCACATAGCAATACTGGGCGTGGAGACCCACACCCAGCAGCAACCAGTACCACATACCACAGTGCCGGGCGTGGTGGCTCACGCCTGTAATCCCAGCACTCGGGAGGCAGAGGCAGGAGAATTGTGATGTGAGTTTGAGGCTGAGCTTGGGGCCAGCCTGAACCACAAAGCGAGACGCTGTCTCAAAAAAACCTAAAAAAAAAAAACTAAAAAAGAGAAAAAAATACATTTTCTTTTTGTAAGTTCTCTTGGCTACTTATTTCATATAATTTTTATATGACAATTGGCCTATGGTTCTGTTTTGATGCTGAACGCTATACTTTAAAATGTTTTGTTGAGAGGAAGATTTTGTTAAATTATTTTTATTAGAATGAAGTAAAGGGAGGAGACAAAATTCAGATTATCATTAGTTAAGGATGGAAGCTTTGTCTCTAATCCTGATCTTAATTTAATGTAAAGATAATTTTGTTCTTGTGTGGATTTAAAGTGATTTTTAAGCATAGAGGGTATAAGAGCTGTGTAATTATGGGAAGGAAAATAGCTTGTACTTGAAATTTAAATTTATTTGGTAAATATAACTGTTGGCCTCAGGTGGAAGGCAAACCTACTTAAATATGAAAGAATTTTATTTAAAACTGCTTTAATGCAGTAAATGAAAGGTAGTTTCCATGAAAAATAATTCAAATGTGGGTCACAGGCCCATTCTGCTACCCTTCTGAAATGGAAAAGGAGGATGAGCACTAAAGGATGTGTACGACTGGTCTCTTTAAGCTTGGTCTTTAATAAGGCATAAAAACCACTGATGTCACAAACATCGCCTTTATGATCTGTTTGAAAATAGTTCTAATCTTAAAGTTTATTTTGAGGAGTTAGTGAATTAATTATGGGATATCTTGCCACAAAAAAAAAAAAAAGTATGGTACATTAAATGTGCTATCATATCGTATAAGAATTAAAGTGACCATAGCATGACTATGTAAAAATAACTTTCTTTGCTGGGAGTGGTGCCACATATGTGTAATCTCTTTACTTGAGAGGGCCAGGAAATAGGATTGCTATGAATTCAAGGCCAGGATGAAGTACTTAGTGAGACTCTTATCTGAAAAAAATTTTTTTCCTTCATTTTTTAAAAAAAATTCCTAAAAAGACACATGTATATTGTATGTGTACATTTGTTATGCACATATACTGAAAAAGGCTGTGCAGAGATACACACCAAATTGCTTTAACAAGTTACAGTTGGTGTGAGGGGATTTGCCTGTTTATTTTTACTTTTATGTGTATGTATTTTTTTAGATTCTGTGAAATGTGTGCACAGTCATATTTTTAAAAATCTATGGAGTTTTAAAAATGGGTATTAGTATTCAGAAAATTTAAAAATTTTGAGGCTGTAACCTTTGGTCTTGGCACCTTTCAGTGGTCCAGGATGGATATTGTAAGGGCAGCATTCCTGGGATAAAGTTAAGATTTTTTTTTAAAGTCTTTTTGTTTCCTCTTCGTAAATGAGGTGGAAAACAAGCAGCCTAAAAAATGTTAAACTTGCTGGAGAGCGCATGAACGCGATCTTAGCAAGACCCTAAACCTGTAACTAGTGTAATTTTTTGTTTCCTTTTTAGCTCCGGACCAAAATTTAACAGTGCCATCCGAGGAAAGATTGGGTTGCCTCATAGCATCAAATTAAGGTTTTTAAAACATACTTCTGAATTGTTTAAATTGTTTTTCAAGGAACTAATATGATGTATTTGTTTGGATAACTTCTGAAACTTTTTAACTTTGCAGCAGACGACGTTCTCGAAGCAAAAGTCCATTCAGAAAAGACAAGAGCCCTGTGAGGTAGCTGTTGGTCCTTTTTTTTTCTTTTAAGCTTGTAGCTATTTTAGTTTTGCAAAAGGGTTAAGGCACCTTTGCAAATTTATGTAAATGCTAAATTTAATGCAAATAATTTAGAACTGGGACGGTAGCAGACACCTATAATCTCAGCACTCAAAAGGTTGAGGTAGAATGATCACAAGTTTAAGGGCAGTCTTCTACTGCATAGGGAGTTCAAGAACTACACAGTGAAAACTCCCAAAAAACCTTATAAAAAATAATTTGAATCAGGGCCGGGGAGTTAGCTCAGTGGTTCCGGCGCCTGTCTTGCAAGCGCAAGGGCCCGGGTTCGATTCCCCGGTAACCACATAACAATACTGGGCGTGGAGACCCACACCCAGCTGCAACCAGTACCACATACTACAGTGCCGGGCGTGGTGGCTCACGCCTGTAATCCCAGCACTCGGGAGGCAGAGGCAGGAGGATTGTGATGTGAGTTTGAGGCTGAGCTCAGGGCCAGCCTAAACCACAAAGCGAGACCCTGTCTCAAAAAACCTAAAAAAAAAAAAAAAAATTTGAATCATATCACATTGCATTTTCAGGGTAGTACTGTTTTCCTTTGAATCAGTGTTCTATGAGTTTTCATAGGAAAAACAAATTGTTTTGGAAAAACAGAATAATTGTTTAATGTGTAGATGTTACACGAGACCTTAATTGTGTATTAACTGACATTTTTAAATACCCATTGAAAAGTTTAGACTGACTTATTTACCTCTGAACTAATAAAAGAGTGGTTTTGGAATACCCTTGTGGCACAATGGCTGGAAAAGTTTAAATTTTACAGCTTGACTCTTTCTGTAAAAAATACTTCATTCCAAAAGTTGTTGTTGCTGAGTTGGGTGTGGTAGTGCACATCTGCAGTCCCAGTACTCTGAGGCTGAAGCAGGAGGGATTTTAAGTTCAAGGCTAGTTTAAGCACCCAGTAATTTAGTGAGCATTGACTCAAAAACAGTAAAAAGGGCTATAAATGTAGCTTAGTGAGACAGCCCTGGGATTAATTCCCAGTTCCACTACTAGAAGGTGAGGGGCAATTTTCTAGCTTAGTTCACTTACAGCATGCTTATGTAGACATGTACACACAACCTTGGGTTCAGTCCCCAATTAGGGGGGACCCTCAGTATTGTGTATATTTAATACACTACTAGCATACTAGAATTCTGAGAATTTAGTTTTCATATATTGGGATTTAATTTTTAAAGTTTATGATTTTAAACTTCACATAGTTTTATGGAGTTGATGGGGATTCTTTTACTTATATTTTGAATACATAGGATTTGTGATTAGTTACATGGGGTATTTTGTATGAATAATATTAACATGCCAGGTTCCTAAGTGGTTTTTAAATATCACAGATACATTACCACTTTGAGGATTATAAAACAGATTGACTTTTGTTTTGAAACTATGCAAATTGTATTTAAGTAGAAACATTTGGTCAACAACTATCATATTCTAGAAAGAATTCTTACTAAATTGTTCTATGGGTGTACATCTAAATTTTAATAAAGATGGGCATGGAAAACTGACCAACAGATTTTGGTAGTTTGTTCTGTTTACTGAAACTGTAATTCAGAAAGTTAATTTAAGACATGTTTAAAGCCAGGCATGGTAGTGCTTGCCTATGGTCCTAGCAGTGAGAAAGACTGAGGCAAAGAGATTGCATGTTGAGTATTGCTTGATAATTGAGTAAGCTGTTGCTGAAAAATAAAAACCACATATCTAATTTAATGAGATGTTAGCCCAAAATAAAAGTACTAGGGTTGTAGATCAGTGGCAAAGTGCCCCTGGGGTTAGTCCTAGTATTATCAAAAAATTTTAAATAAAATCTAATTCTGTATTCTTTATTCCTGTTAGGGAACCTATTGATAATCTAACTCCAGAGGAAAGAGATGCAAGGACAGTTTTCTGCATGCAGTTGGCAGCAAGAATTCGACCAAGAGACTTGGAAGAGTTTTTTTCTACAGTAGGAAAGGTAACATTTATGGGAGTCATGTAGATGGGATTGCAGTGCTTTAAGAGTTGTTATTGTGGGCCGGGGAGTTAGCTCAGTGGTTCCGGCGCCTGTCTTGCAAGCGCAAGGACCCGGGTTCGATTCCCTGGTAACCACATAACAATACTGGGTGTAGAGACCCACACCCAGCAGCAACCAGTTCCACATACCTCATTGCTGGGCGTGGTGTCTCACGCCTGTAATCCCAGCACTCGGGAGGCAGAGGCAGGAGGATTGTGATGTGAGTTTGAGGCTGAGCTTGGGGCCAGCCTGAACCACAAAGCGAGACGCTGTCTCAAAAAAACCTATAAAAAAAAAAAAAAAAAGTTGTTATTGTGGGAAAAAATAAGTTAAATTGTTTCACATACTGGTACAAATTCTCTATGTTGATTGTGATCATAACATATAAAATTACCAATAAGATTAATTTTAAAAAAAATTATGGGGCTGGGGATTTAGCTCAGTGTTTCTATTGTTTGCCTTGCAAGCACAAGGTCCTGGGATCTGTTACAATAAACAGTTAGAGTGATGCGGGGTATGGTGATTCACATCTGCCATCAGTCAGTACCATATACCCCAGTGCTGGGCATGGTGGCTTATGCCAGTAATCCCAGCACTCTGGAGGCAGAGGCAGGAAGATTGTTGAGGTTCAGTTCAGGACTAGCCTGAACTACAAAGCAAAACCCTGCCTTGCAAAATGAGAATTATAGGCTTGGGCGTGGTGTCCTATAATCTCAACACGCAAGAAGTACAGGTAGGAGGATCACTGAATTTCAGGCTAGAAATTTGGGCTACATAGTGATTTTAGGGCGAGCCTGAACTACAAAGCAAGATCTTTTCTTAAAAAAAAAGGGGGGGGGGCTGGGCAGTTAGCTCAGTGGTTCCGGCGCCTGTCTTGCAAGCGCAAGGGCCCGGGTTGGATTCCCGGGTAACCACATAACAATACTGGGTGTGGAGACTCACACCCAGCAGCAACCAGTACCACATACCACAGTGCCGCGCGTGGTGGCTCACGCCTGTAATCCCAGCACTCGGGAGGCAGAGGCAGGAGGATTGTGGGAGGCTGAGCTCAGGGCCAGCCTGAACCACAAAGCGAGACCCTGTCTCAATAAACCTAAAAGAAAAAAAACTATAAGGATTTGCTTGGGGATTTAGCTCAGAGGTTCCAGTGCCTGCCTTGTAAGCACAAGGTCCTGAGTTCTATCCCCAGCAACCACATAGAACAGTGCCTGGCCTGCTGACAAGACTCCTATAATCCCATAACTCAGGAGACAGAGGCAAGAGGATTGTTTTTGAGTTTAAGGCTCGCCTGGGCTACATAGTGGGCTCGGGGCCAGCCTGAACTATAAGGTGAGACCCTGTCTCAACAAAAATATAAGAATTTTTTAAAAAACAAAACAAAGCATAAGAATTGTCATTATGTCAGATAAAAGGAAAATGCATCTAAACACCAAAATTTCTATTAGGGTTATGAGTAGTCTGGATGTATTGGTACATGCCTATAATCCCAATACTCTCGGAGACTGGGCCAGGAGGAGTCTAAGTTCAAGGTCAGCGTGGGCTAGAGAGATCCAATCCCATCTCAAAAAATGTTTTTAGTGATACACTTTGGTTTTGGTAACATTTCAATTTTCTGTTTTTTTTTAAAGAATAGGAAAAGTTCACTGAGAGAGCTTCTTCCTAAGAGAGACAAAAGGGGGGTCTTTAAGTGTTGCTCTGATACTTCTGTATTTTGTTTGGTTATTTTTTCATGTCTGGAAGCTAGGAATTTCTTAGTGTTGGCACCTTTTTAAACGATAAAACGGGCTGGAGTGCATCACAGAATGCTCGTGTAGCATGTGCATGATCCTGGGTTCAATCCTCAGAACCACAAAGGTGAAATAAAATACATAAATAGAAGATTGAGCCTGATGCAGTGGTGTGTTCCTATAGTCTCAGCCATTTGAGAGGGCGAAGAGGATTGTTAAAGGCACCCTGGGCAATTCAGAACTCAGTCTCAAAGTAAAGCAAATGAAAATGACCAGAGGTTCAGTTCAGTGATAGAGTATTCCTGGGTTCAATCCCTGGAATGAAAAAATAACAAAAGGAGAGGAGGCTGAATGTATACTTCATTGGTAGAGTTCATGCTTATTTACATGTCAGACCTTGTGGGGTTGGCATAGGTTTAATTCCCGGTGGTACTAAAAAATTTTAATAAAATACAGGAATTGTGAAAGCTTTGTTGTATCAGTGGTATGTATCTTGACAATTTTCAAATTAATTAATTTTATATGGGTTACAATGGATTGTTGTACAAACACTGTTAAATGTGCTTTCTTTTTAGGTTCGAGATGTGAGGATGATTTCTGATAGAAATTCAAGGCGTTCCAAAGGAATTGCTTATGTGGAGTTTGTTGATGTTAGTTCAGTGCCTCTAGCAATAGGATTAACTGGCCAACGAGTTTTAGGAGTGCCAATCATAGTACAAGCATCACAGGTAACATTTCTCTCACTTTAAAATTGAGTCATTGCTAACTCTAAAAGCTGCCTGTTTGCTGTAGTGTTATATTTGACACGAGGCAGATATTTTTGATACTTTTTTGTTTATTGTGATTACTCTGATGTACTGTCTTCTGAATATTGCTAATGTAAATACCATTTTAATGTACATTGTAACTATTTCAGGAAAGATGTGAGATTGCTTATAAATTTTTTACTGATTTACTCTGATTTGTTAGGCATAGATACATTTAAGAATATATTTTCAGGCTGGAGATTTAGCTCAGTGGTTCCAGTGTCTGCCTGGCAAATGCAAGGTTCTGAGTTTGATTTTCCTTAACCACATACCACAAAGCTGAGTGTGGTGGCTCCCACCTGCAATCCCTGCATTCAGAAGGCAAAGGCAGGAAGAGTGCTATGAGTTTGATTCTTGCCTGGGCTACATAGTGATTGTTCAGCAGCAGCCTGAACTACAAAGTGAGACCTTGTCTCAAAAAACAAACTTAAACTGTATTTTCCTTTTGACTTTGACATGGAGAATTTGACTTTTGAAAACCATCTTTACCTTTGTGATACATATTGTGGGTTTTGTTTGTTTACAAACTTGAGTAGCTTGAATTGCCATCATTTCTAGAAAGTAAAGATTTTGGACTGGTGTCATGCAGGTCTGTAATTGATCTTAGTTCTTAGGAGCCTGAGGCAGGAGGATTATTGTGAATTCAAGGCCAGCCTCGGCTACATAGTGAAGTTGAAGGCCAGTCTACACTACATAGTGAGACCTTGTCTCAAAAAAAACAAAAGAACAAAACAAAAGGAAAATAAGGAGATTACAGTATCATTTGGAGAATATCTTGTACAAGATAACCCAAATGATTTATTTGTACTTTACTGATACTGCACAGCAGTTTATTATTGGTTTGGGGAAAATAGCATGCATATTTGAATTCTTAATGTAAATGAATTAGAGTGTGCTGTGCTCTCATTATGAGAGTGTCCTTAAGTTTCTGTCAGTACACATGTATGTTGGACAAGGTACTAGTTTCTGTTCCTACTAACTCAAAAAAAATTTTTAAATGGCAAATATAGTTAAATATTATAAGGAATACAATAGACAAATTAATTGCTATTTAGAGTCCCTAAAGTAAATTACTTTGTAATTCCTTCTAAGTAATCTGGTCACCTCACTTCACTAAACATTGTATGGGTGTGTGTATACTTGTGGCTGAGACACAAATATGACTTGAAATTCCACTTTTCATTTTGTATATGACCATAGTCAAATTTGTTTTTAGCTTTTTGTTTGTCTTTGAGAGGATGGTAGATTCTGCTTTATATTTAAATCTATTTAAAACTGAGTGTCATATACTTGTGAGCTAGATGGGAAAATAAGCGTAGTTCTAGTTCATGTAGGAGCAACAATAGTTGTCTGGATTGCTGACTAAGGACTTAGAAGTAGCAAATTTTAATTCACATAAATACTCAAAGTGTGCACTATTACAGAATGTGAACTGACAAATTTCCTTTTATTAAGAAGCTCGTATTGATATGCACAAAATGATTTGCTTGGTTATATACTTGGATACTTATTCTTGCCTAGATTCCTTATTTTCTGACAGACTGATAAAAACAGCTGTTCTGGAAGTCCTTTTTCATGCTTTTCATTCATTATCTTGGCCTCCTCAATTGATTGAAAACCTTTACATCTCATGTCATTTGGCTTTTGAGAAGAGATAAAAGTTGCATAGAGACTCGGTGAATAAAGACATACTGTAATGTTTTTCTGAGACTGCTTGTCCACTGAATTGCAGTCAGTTGCTGCATTCACCATATCTTTTTTGTCAAACCTCAGAAAAACACATAGAGGACTTCCAGAACTGCTTCAGAAGGAAACGAGCAGTAGGTAAAGCGAGGGTGTTCTGAAGATGGTTGATTTAAATGGCAGT
The DNA here is from genome assembly GCA_004026965.1 of Petromus typicus. Classification (NCBI taxonomy): domain Eukaryota; kingdom Metazoa; phylum Chordata; class Mammalia; order Rodentia; family Petromuridae; genus Petromus; species Petromus typicus. The sequence continues at coordinate 33,529 of PVIR01017265.1, forward strand.
GTATCTTTTAAAAATTTAAAAATTTTTTAAATTTGAAGATGGTTGATCTAAATGGCAGTGTATCTTTTTAACTAAAAAATTTTAAATTTAAATATTCACTATGTTTTGATCATCTGTTATACTTCATCTGATAACCAGGTGTATTTTTTAATATCGAGAGCCTTCTGTGGTTTTATAGACATATTAGTCTGAAATATAGTAATCATTTTATAAAGTTATATATGCTCACATTCTATTTATTATGATAAAAATAATTTAACATTTCAGCCATTTTGTGTGGTCAGTGCCATTAGTTATATTCCTGGGTAGTATAATCATCATCATCATCATTATCCAGTAATAAAACTTGGCATCACTCTCAGTGAACTGTATTCATTAAGACACAATTCTCTAAAGTTTTCTACATCTTGATTACCTCTTGTAATCTGTTTGGCCTCTGTGAATTTACCTATTTAGAGATTGCATAAATAAATTCATACAGTATTTTTATATCCAACTGACTTAGATGCATTTTAAATCTTTAATCTCACTTGGTATTGTGAAAGCCTAAATGTTGAAACATTTCTATTAGCCCTGTATAATAAGTATACTTTATTTTACCTTACAGGCAGAAAAAAATAGAGCTGCAGCAATGGCAAACAATTTACAAAAGGGAAGTGCTGGACCTATGAGGCTTTATGTGGGCTCATTACACTTTAACATAACTGAAGATATGCTTCGGGGGATATTTGAGCCTTTTGGAAGGGTAAATTGCAACTTTTTTTTTTTTTTTTTTTTTGAGACAATATCTCTGTGTAGCTCAAGGTGGACCCAGAATGAGTTAGGAGTGATTCTCCTAACTCAGCCTGTCAAGGGGTAAGATTACTGGCATCCATCACCACACCCGGTTTAATCCAGTGTCCACAGGAGTTTTCTTTAGTTGGAATTTCTTTAAAGTATAGCTGTATCAGATAGGTGCAAATTCTAAGTGATGTATGAGATTATGATGTATTCCTAAAATGTACCAATGAACTCAAGAGAAAAAAAATTGTGTGCCAAAGTAAAACAAAAACATAACCATATGATGATGTACATGTCTAGTTAATTTTCTATGAGATGAATACTGCAAAAAAAAGGGAAGTGTTTGTGTGAAATTTTTATGACTTAGATTGATAGGACACCTGAAAGAATGTGAAGATAATCTGTTTTATGAATAATACCATAGTTATATGTGTAATGGATACAAGAATCATGTGTTTAAAATTAACATGAAAGCATGGTGTAGTACATGCATGCTTTTTTTTTTTTTAAAGACAGGGTCTTGCTTTGTGGTTCAGGCTGGTCCTGAACTCAGCCTGGAATTCACTCAAGTAATCTTCCTTCCTCTGCTTCCCCAGTGCTGGCATAACAGGCATGAGCCACCTTGCTGAGCATTGTTGTTTGTTAAATCCCCAGCCCACATGCGTGCTTTTAATTCCAGTACTTGGGAGGCTGAGGCAGTTAGATTGTTCCAAATTTGAGACAAGCCTGTGTTACATATTTCAGTGCCAGTCTGATCTAGACAGCAAGACTGTATTTCCAAAAACAATTAAAAAAAATTGAATAAAAGAATTGTGCTGTGAGCCCAGTGAGGTCGTCCTCACCTGAAATTGAGCAGTGAGGAAGGCTAATGTACAAGGTTTGCTGGTGAGAATTGTTCCTGGGCAAGTTAGCAAGATAGTCCTTCAAAATAAAGGGCTACAGGACCGGGGATTTAGCTCAGTGGTTCCGGCGCCTGTCTTGCAAACGCAAGGACCAGGGTTAGATCCCCGGTAACCACATACCATACTGGGCATGGAAACTCACATCTAGCAGCAATCAGTACCACATACCACAGTGCCAGGCATGGTGGCTCACGCCTGTAATCCCAGTTCTTGGGAGGCAGAGGCAGGAAAATTGCTGTGATGTGAGTTTGAGGTTGAGCTCAGGGCCAGCCTGAACTACAAAGTCAGACCCTGTCTCAAAAATAAATAAATAGATAGGACCGGGGAGTTAGCTCAGTGGTTCCGGCGCCTGTCTCGCAAGCGCAAGGACCCGGGTTCGATTCCCCGGTAACCACATAACAATACTGGGTGTGGAGACCCACACCCAGCAGCAACCAGTACCACATCCACAGTGCCGGGCGTGGTGGCTCACGCCTGTAATCCCAGCACTCGGGAGGCAGAGGCAGGAGGATTGT
>PVIR01017266.1:0-17251 GCA_004026965.1 Petromus typicus
ACAGGCGTGAGCCACCACGCCCGGCACTGTGGTATGTGGTACTGGTTGCTGCTGGGTGTGGGTCTCCACACCCAGTATTGTTATGTGGTTACCGGGGAATCGAACCCGGGCCCTTGCGCTGGCAAGACAGGCGCTGGAACCACTGAGCTAACTCCCCGGCCCCTATCTCCACATATTTTTACTGATAACTACTGTATCAAATACTCTCAACAATTCATGAGATTTTTGGTTTTTTAATAAAACTCTATACATTGAATTTGTAGCTGTAAAATTGCTTCTATCCTTTGTTTTGTGTAATTTTCATTTAAGCTGATATTGTGATTTTTAAATCAGAATTTTCTTTATGAGTGCATCAGTTTAAAAGTGACAGGAAAATTTTAAAATGAGGACAAAGTCTCCTTATAATAATAGCTATCGGTGCTCTTAAGACGGACACAGTATTTCAGTCTTGGAACAACTATATAGAGTCTGAGAAAATTTCTAAGACACAAATTAAAATGCAGTGCTACATTTTACTCTTATAAAATTTCCTGAGTGAAATAATTGAAACAATACGTGCCTGAATTACGGAAACAGCGAAGCCATGATAGCGCCAAGGGCTCTGGTTTTGCCTCAGTTTCTCTGGAAGGGGCTGATGCATTTACGTATCACCAGTGCTTAGAGTTGCTCCAAGAGAAAAGCAGTTATCTGCGGTGTACCCTTGGTGCCGGCTCGTTCACAGACTCCAGTTCTGATTTCTCTTTACCCATTAGTAATATCAAGATCTCCCAAAGCAGCAGTTTAATTAAATTCCGGAACAAGGCTGTAAATTTCTGCACATACTTAAAACTGTCATACATAATTAATGTGAAAAATTACTGATCCAAATAAATAAACCAAGTAAATTTGTGGTGCTATGACCCTGGTTTAATACCATGGAGTTTTTTAATCACTCCTTTGCTAATCCGAGAGATGTTTACTTCCTTACTTTAATAAGACAAGATCTATATTTCATGAAGTGCTGTGAAGAGTAATATTAAGATCAACAAAAACGCATTAAAGGCTGACTGAGAATGAGTTGGGCAGACAAGATCGCTCGAGATCTCTACGACCTGTTCTCCAGCCCGAGGACCTCTGGGCTTTGGGCAAAGGCCTGGCACTGAGGTGACTCCCCGGCTCCCACTCCGAGGACCTCCGTGCCCTGGGCCAAGGCCTGGCACCGAGATGACTCCCCGGCTCCCACTCCGAGGACCTCCGTGCCCTGGGCAAAGGCCTGGCACCGAGATGACTCCCACTCTCACTCCGAGGACTTCCGTGCCCTGGGCAAAGGCCTGGCACCGAGATGACTCCCATTCCCACCCCGAGGACTTCGGTGCCCTGGGCCAAGGCCTGGCACCGAGATGACTCCCCGGCTCCCACTCCGAGGACCTCCGTGCCCTGGGCCAAGGCCTGGCACCGAGATGACTCCCACTCCCACCCCGAGGACCTTCGCGGTCCACCCCCGGGGCCCCCCGCCGCTTTTCTCCCACTCAAACAAGCCCAGGAAATATTGCGTTCCAGTTTCTCTCGGCCTTATGTATTCACTGGCCCCTCTGTCGACCAGGCGTAAGCGCGGCCGCGTGCTTGGCACCGCCGTGAGGTGTCACTCGCCACCCGGGTCTACCGGCCACCTTGGTCCTCTTCCTGCGGCTCCAGCGCGACCCCGAGGCGACCACTGCACCCCACCCGCGAGGGGGTTCTGCTCAGCACACGCTCACGGCTGCAGACCTTGAGCACGGCGACGGCAGCGGCTGCTTTCGCGGCGAGCCCCTCACGATGGCTCAGCTCGAGGCGGGAAGGAGAGGGTCCGCGACGGCGTCCTCACCCCACGGCCCCGCAGGCCGCTCAAGAGAACCCGGGATCTGCGGCTGGCCGTGATCGTCGGTGCGGAAAGCAAGAGTGAGGGGACAGCAGGGATGGCAGGAGGGCGGCAGGAGCGCCGCGCAGGTAGCTTTGCAACGGGAACAAGTGGGGTCCGCGTGGGCTGTGCAGCGCGTGAGCTCAGCCCAGACCGGCCCGAAGGACCCAGGTTCCCGAGGACCTGACGGCTCCTGGCAGAGGGCACAGGTGCCCGCGAACCGCACAGCCACAGCCTCTTGGCGCTTCTAACGGAACGGCACAACAGCTACTGCTCCTTATGGGTGCTAATCATTTTGTACCAAGAATTTAATACGGTCGATTAAAGACAGATTACCAGCAACCAAGAGGGAAATGTGACGCCTTTCCACAGAAACTGTCGCGTTCCCGTTCTCTCCCGAGTCTGCAGTGCTGAGCGTAGGCTCGGGAGGGAGCACACCAACAACCCACACAGCAGCTCCTGTAACAGGCACATGTTCTTACCTTAAGGAAAGTGTGTAGTATTCTCAAAAAGCTATTATACTTTACAGCTGACTGAGGAATAAGGGATTTATGAATACGTAAACTGAATAAAATATTTTGATCAGGCATTTGGCATATTAATTATCTTAATTTGATTCTGCTGTTTGACTTGGCTCATTAGCACATGAAGGACCTATTAAGGAGGCTGGAACTTACATCCCAGAGTGATTAAGCACAGAACAGTACACATTTAGAGTGAATTTTGATCTGTGTCAATTGTACCTCAACAAGCTTCATTTATTTAAACAAAAAAAAGATACCATTTCCCTATAGACATTTTAAGTTGCGGTAATTTGTATGAATTTTATGATGATGTTCTTTGCTTTCCCGTGTTACTGAGGCATCTGTTAATGAAGAGGTGGGAGAATTACAACAGGACGTAGGGCTTAGAGTTCCAGAGCTTTTAGTTTCCTCCATTTCAAAAACAAAGTCTTGCTTTTACAGCTGGCTTCTATGACTGCCAATTGTACTCTAAGAATTTCATCACGAATACCGAGGAAGAAATTTACACAAGAGGGCTAAGTTACCAGAGCATGAAGAAGAGTGTCTCACACCTACAAATGAATTTTGGCTGTCTCTGCCTCCATAGGTCACAGTGTCCATCTTCTGGGGAATCCAGGCAGGACTTGCTTTCTTGCCATGCCCCAGAGCCCCAGGCATGTACCAAGGTTCTTTCTCCCCAGCCTCTCCCTACTGGTGCTGCAAATCCATGTTCATGCGCAAAACCAAAAACATTCGGCATGCAACAAAAAGTTGAATTAGTTTAAACTAGCTCAGTAACCTTTTAGACACATAGCCCTGAAGTCTCAGACCCAAAAGAAAGGAGTAGGGAAAGTTCAGAGTAGGGAATGTTACATTAAATGATGTTGACCAGAGGAAATCCTGTACTCCATTATTGATTCAGTCCCTTAAATTGCCAGGATAAATTGTCACTAGAGCATCTTCATGACATAGAACAAACTAGAAGGGTTTTTTTATAACTCTATATGGTAAAAACAAAGTATTTTTTAAAAATTTCCAACCTATGAGAGATGGATGATCCTACCAAATACAGAGATATTAGAAAAAAGAAACAAAAAGGTACATAAAATATAAAGTAATATTTTTAGTTCTAGATTCCATAGACATAAAATTATTGCCATTCTGCTAATGAATTTCTAAAGCTTCTTTTCGTTTTGTACTCATTGGGTGGGACAGGGTAAGAGTGGCTGGCAGCCCTACGTGTCTGCTGCGTCGCTCTGGCGCCCCCTGCTGGTGTCGCCGAGCTCGGCCCGGGGCTTGGGAGCCACCTGCGTCTCCTGCCTCTGTCTGGTACTGGACCTGGTACCACGGAGGGACCGTGGGCCTGGGGGCTGCTCCGCCGATCTTTTCCCCAGGTCTCTGCGCGAGTCCAGGGACAGACGCGCTTTCTCACCCTCCCTGGACAGCAGGGCTCTGCGCACTTTATAAGTCTCCTGCAACCCGGTGTCTCACCTGCTCCCTGTGTCTCTTGCGTGATGATATGACTGTTCAAGGCTTCTTCAATACAAAATAGTCATTAATTATTAGCATTAGCAGCAAGGAACTCTAAAACCTAGCAAACACAGCCACCCCAAGTGCCAGGTTAATTAGGCGGATATTTTAGTACAGAACAAAAAGCGAGGCTAACAATTAATCTGAGCAAGGCTAATACATCGGCACTGATTCTGCTGAAGCTGACAGCGCCTTCTGGTGGAAATAAGCTTTAAAACTTTATTTGGAATGATCCTAGGCAAATGCTTTTACAGATACAGTATCAGTCAATATCAGAAACTTGTTGGTTAAACAAAGCAACATTTGAGGACAGTAAAAAACAGAGTAGCATTCTATTTTATTATATTAAATAAAAACAATCTTTTAAGGGTTGTATATTGTCTCAATCAATAACAAAAGAACCAAAGGCAACGCAAAAGAGAACGGACAGGACAGAGGAGAAAGCACCCAGAAACATCTCCACTTTGCCTGATAAAAATTAAACCTTCATGAGGTTTCTGTATTTACTTTCCTACTATTCAGAAGTCAGTTCTCTGCTCTTATGATGTTCACCTTATTTAAATATATAACAAATACTATTCTCAATGTCAAGATTTCAGCCAGAGCCAGACACCAAATTGTTAGCCTAAGTGTAATCCTATGTCTCACTTTCCCTCTAAGACCAAAAAATGAAGTACTTCACACTAATTGGATAAAACTGCTTTCCATTAATAAAGACCATCCTTTGTATTTCAGTGCTCACTGTGAAATTATAAAATTAGTCAGATCCTGTTATTTTGTCTATTAAAATAAAGATCACTGCATTTATAAATTGAAAATAAGGCACTGTCGTTCCCATGTCTACAGCAGCAGTTTGTAATAGTCAAATCTTGGGAACATCCCAAATGCCTATCAACTGGAGACTGAATAAAGATGTGTTTTTTAAAAAATTAAAATGGATATTACTCAGCCATAAAGAATGATAGAAGAGACATTTATACCCAAATGAATGTACCTTGAGGTCATACTCACAAGTGGAATGAAAACACAGATGTGTAAATATATTGTTTCTCTAGTATGAGAAGCTGAAGGTGTAAACAAAGTCCAGAATGTGTGATATGTACTGTGAAACAGCAAGAAAATGTTCAGAGGGAAAGTGAAAGGGGGTAGGGGAAAGGAAAGAAAAATTTGATGATAAAAAGGGAAGACAGAAGCAGAGCTTGTGTACATAGAGGGCAGGGGAATGCGAAAGAAGTGAGAACCAAGATACATCATGTACAGGTACAAATTCTTAAAGTGTACCTAATGTGTACCAGTAAACTCAGTAAAGGGGAAGCAAGAAAATAAGGCCCTGGCTTGCCTTCTGCGTGTTCATCTGGTTGATGTAATGGTGTTGCAGTTCTGTCATTATGATGTTCTGGCTCATGTAATCAACAGTTTGTTGTGCTCCACTTTTACGCAGTGCGAAGCAAAAGCCTGCTTTGTTTCTTCTCCCTGGATGGCGTCTTCTGACCGACGGCCAGAGCTGCTGATCCACAGCGGCTGACTGGTTCTGCTGCTAATGGCCCAGGTCCTCCTCATATAGACACTTTTTAAAGAAAAATTACAAACGTGTCTCAACAGGGATACATATGATAGAAACTATGAAACTACTGAGCATTTAAATTCCTCTGAGGAGAGGACTATCTGTATGGTCCTTGATAATAAACTTTGTGTTTCTTATATAACCTGGAGATGAAGAGGTGGAGAAGTCACACTCCTCCGCACGATGAAAAAGGTACAAAAGAAAGTTTCTAGAGGGGACCAGGCGGGTAGGTTCAGAAAAGTAAGGGCAAAGTGGGATGCTGCATTCAGCGTGCATCGGTCTCACCTGAGAATCTCAGGGAATCATGGTTGATGAGCACACCTGACTTGGCTCCTTCCCCACAGTCTGTTCTGCAGGGTCTGTGGTACTGGCTTGTTTTTATAACAGCTTTGCAGGTGATGTAATGCTGCTGCCTCAGGACCTCACTCTGAGAACTGTTGTGAAGAATAGCTGGGAGTTTTGCCTTCAGTTAGATGGTATGAACCACTCCTGTTTATCTGAAACTATTAGATTCCCCAGGTTTGAGCTGTGAAGGCTAAAGCTGGAAGCCTGTAGAGAATTGGAAGACTCCTCTCCTAGACCAAGGGCCCCCAAACCCATATCTGTGGCCTTGCAGGAAGCAAGAAAACAGCCACACAGTAGGAGGTGAGCAGCGCAATGCAGCAGGGAGGGGAAAGAAGCTTTGTCTGTAGCCATGCCTGGCTCCACCAAGTACATGTGAGCTCCCCTCAGATCACCCAGGGCATCAGAGTTTCACTGGTGCATAAACTGTACCATGAGCCACACTTGGGAGGGTCTAGGCTGCTGATCCTTACAAGACTCAGGGCCTGATGATGGGAGGTGGAGCTGAGAGAGTGGTGCTAGCCCTGGGGAGTGACTGCAAACACAGATGATCATGCTCAGGAAGAATGACTGCACAGAGACTGTGATAAGTCAGCCACCTGTGGACAAACATCAGAGTCCTATCAGTGATGGCCAGTGACAACTATGCTGCAGGTGGCAGCAGGCTTTCTCGTGTCCAGTGAGTGACACACTTCAAGTGTACAGCTGCATCTGTTAGCAGAAGCTAAGCTAGAATTCAACACTTATTTCAGTCTCTGAGTGGCCTGTCCATTACCTTTGCCATTTCCGCACGTGCCTCTTTCCTACACTGAGGATTTGTCTGACATAGCTTCAGTAAGCCCACAAGCTAACCAAAATGAGCCCCAAAAAAATTTCACTGAGAAGCTGTGAGAGTCGGGGGAAGAGGACACAACCAGAACCCTCATAGTAAACTCCAGTGCCCCATGAGTGCCACAGCAAAAGGATCAGCAACGAACAAACAACAGAGTCAGAACCTTGAGAAAAGGCTGAGCCTGGGCTCGACTCTTGCTATTCTGAGCAACGGCAACAAAAGGTCAAATATTACAGCAGCAGAAGAAGCTAATCCCCAGAGTTTGGCTCATCTTTATTTGGTACCAAGCCTTCACACCCATAATCCTAGCATGCATAAAACAAGGCAGCTATCTACAATAATCCCTGTAGTTGAAGATCCCGTAGGGCAGGGCAGACATCCTTACATCTCAGTAAGTCCTAGTAAGTCTTCCCTCACCTTCCCCTACTCATTCTACAACCCCCACCCCCTATATACATAGGCTCTGTTTCCTTTTTAAATTAACATCACTATTTTTTCTTTTCCCTCATTACTTACCCCTACCCTACTTCCCTTTGAATAGTTTCTATTTTACAATATCACACATTGTAGAACTCATTTACATTTTCAGCTTCTCATATCAGAGAAAAGATACAGTATTTACACATCTGTTACCTATGTATTTCACTTATGAGTATGTCCCAAAGGTGTGTCCATTTGAGTATGAATGACTCAGTCTTGTTATTCTTTATGGCAGAGTAATTCTCCATTTTACAGAAAAACCACATCTTCTTTATCCAATCTCCAGTTGATGGACATTTGGGTTGTCTCCAAGATTTAGCCATCACAAACTGAGCTGCTATAAACATAGATGCACATATATCATCTGTAATATGAATCTTTTAATTCTTTTGTGTATATCCCTAGCAGGGGAATAGCAAGGTCAAATGGGACCTCTAATCCTAGTTTTCTGAAGCTCCACACTGATCTCCATAGTGGTTGTACCAGTCTACATTTCCACCAACAGAGGAGAAACGCTCCTTTTTCTTTGAAGCCTTGCCAGCATTTGTTGCTGGTTGATTTCAAGACAGCCACCATTCTTCTTGGAGTGAGATGGAATCTCAGTGTTGTTTTCATCTGCATGTCCCAAATGATCTGTTATGCTAAGCATTTCTTCACGTGCTTCTTAGCAGCTTTTACTTCTTCCTCTGAAAAGTGTCTGTTCATTTCAGTTGCCCATTCTTCATTTGGGTGTTTAAATTTGGGGGGGGTCGGTTTTTTTTTAAAGCTCTTTATTATCTTATTGCCTAGAACTGCTTTTGCTATTCTAGGTCTCTTGTGGTTCCAGATGAATTTTTGTATTATTTTCTCTAAATTTGTGAAATATGCTATTGGTATTTCAATCAGGATTGCATTGAATCTGTATAGGAGTTGTGAGGATATAGCCATTTTGACAAAATCTTATTCTTCTAATCCAGAACAAGTTATGTCTTTCCACTTTCTGATACCTTCTATCTCCTTTTTCAGAGTGTGGTCGTTTTTAGAGTAGTGGAGGTATTTCACTTCCTTTGTTAGAATGATTCCTAAATATCTCATTTTTTTTGGATTCCAATAAATCTTAAGGCCAATAATTCTAGTGCAGTAATCCCTATAATTTAAAACCCTGCAGGGCGGGGCAGACATCAGTAAGTCCAAATAAGTAAGTCATAAATCTGAATAAGTTGTTGTCGTAGTTCTCGACAGACAGCTGCTTTGAAAAGGAGGACAGATTTCCAACACTACTCTGTACCACCCACGGAAAAATTGTCTCCCATAAATCTGGTCCCCAGTGCAAAGAATATTTGGCACAAGTGCCCAACATCATATCTTCAACTTATTTTCAGTAAAATAGCTACTAAACCATTTGAACTAGATATTTGTGCTTCCTTTTCATTAATAAAACAATGTTAATTTCTCAACATTATGTTTATATTTATCATAAGGCTAGGTTCCCAGTTTGGAGTTATTACCTAGAATTCTGGCGGAGCACGGAGTATCCCACTGTAACTGTCACCTAAAACTGAGAAAACCATCACTGTAACTATCAGTTGGCCGAAGTTTGGGTTCAGCAACAAATGAAAAAAGATGAATTCAAAGCGCTTTATGAGTTGGGCTAACACTTCAGAGTGAAAGCATATTTGCACAAATCCCTCCTTTCTGAGTACAGCTTGGGGGAAATCTCCTGGTCAGGAGAGCATATTTCATACAGTGAGGTGCATAAAGTATTCTGCCAACAATGTGCTAGCAATAGTAACTGTAACCGTCCTCTTGGATTCAACCAAAGATTTATTTCTTGCTCACAAGAAATCTTTAAAAATTACCCTTAGAGGAATATGTAAATATTGTGAAATGTATATATTGTGAAATAGAAAATGCTCAATGTAAAATAGGAAGAAAGGGGAAAATGATGAGATTGTAACAAAAAAGAAAGGAAACAAATTTTATGTATATGAGGGGGCGGTAGGGTGGGTAGGGCTATGGGAATAAATGAGAATTAAGTTGTGTCTTATACTCGTACAAATCCCCATTATGGAGTGCAATCATGATGCGTATATGTAATGTACCAATAAAGATTTTAAAAAAAGAATATAAAAAAATTACCCTTAGAACCTAATTGGGAACCTCACTGCTATACTTCTTGTGTTATAATTCATCTGTACAGCACATAATAAATCATTTGATATTTAATGATGACAGAATTGCTTATCCTATTGATAGTTCATAAAATAAATATCTTTAGAAAATGAGGATTGCAATTCTTAAAGTTAATTGTTCGTAGTGATCCAATTTTAAAAGATAACTCTACTAATGTGTTACAAAATCCCCAGAGGGGATTTTTTTCTGTTCAGTTTTTGAGACAGGGTCTCATTGTGTAGTTCAGGCTGGTCCTGAACTCAGCATTGAACTCACAGCAATCCTCCTCCCTCTGCCGCCTGAGAGCTGGGATAATAGGCGTGAGTCACCACACCAGGCATTGTTGTATGTGGTTACCAGGGATCAACCAGGACTTTGTGCTTGTAGGCATATGCCAGAACCACTGAGCTAAATCCCCAGCCCCAGATATAGCCATTTTAAGGGGAAGTCTTGACTTAGAAGCAGAGCTGGGGAGAGCATTTTTAGGTTGCCTTATTTATAGTAACTTCAAACTGTGAAAGTAACAACAGCTTTGTCAGTGTGTAGATAGTAAAAGAAACCAGTAGAATATTCTAGAAAAATCTGTATTTGGTCTGTAGGACATGACATCTTATTTCCTTAGGTAATGGGTTTCATGCTGATATTTTCTAAATTTGAAGATAACTATTAAGTATTCTGAGAGAGTACATTAGAATCTGATTTTTCAACGATTTCCAGCAGATTTTGATGGCATCATTCCTTAAGTAAAACTTTTTGAAAATTAAGCTTGTTTTAGCCCACTTGGTTGATAGAAACAGAGAGAATGAAATGCAAATTTTTATTTATTAAGGCAAATCACTTAGTTTAATATAAATTTCAGATTCTTTTAACGCTCAGACTATCAGTTATATTATTACCTTTGTTCTGGTATTCTAGTTCCTACCACTTGTTCAGACACTAATTTTCTTTGCAATTTCTGGTAAATTATTTATTTTATCTTCAATTTCTTCCTTAAAATGTAGATTTTAATGAAGAGCTCTTATTAATAAAGTCCTAAACCTTCATATTTCCTTCAAACTTCTCAGTTAACCTAAAGAAGTACAAGAGGTAAGTCTAGGAGTCAGAGATGTAACATAAGGTCTTAGTAGCAATTATTACGGACAGATATGTATACAGCACAAGCAGCTAGTTTTATCTACTTCCTTTAAAATGTGTCCGTTATTTCTAGGGAGGGTCAGTAAGATTATATATGAGGCTTGGCAAAAATGAAAGGTGAATGTTTAAAATTTTTAAAAATTACACTAAAAGACACTTTCCCATGATTTCCCCTCAAATACTCCCCTTCCCTTTGTACACACGTCTCCAAATGTTCCTGACACATCTTAGAGCAGGGCCGGAAGTCCCTTCACCTTCAGCGGTGTCCCTGTGGTTTCCTTCGGTCTTGAATTGATTCAAAATGATTCTTTCATTTTGACTTAGGGCAGAGCCGGAAGTTGCACAGTATCACATCCACTGCATAAAATAAACAAGGACACTGTCATGTTTCACCACACCTGCCTTTCTGTTGGATTTCACTTGACAGTCCCATTGATTGACAGTTTTCTTTTTAAATCACACCTGATAAAGACGCTCATAGAAGAGGGCTTTCAGAAGTGCTTCAGAAATTAGCCAGACTGAAGGGATATGTGCCAAGTGAGGGCGTGTTGAAAGGGTCAATGACAGTGTGAGTTTTAGTGCAATAAATTTTCAGCACATATTATGTTTTGACCCAGCCTACTGTGCGATCCGTCTATTGTGATTGGCTGGGTCGTAGCCAATTACAGCACCTCTAGAGAATACCGTCTTGCACGAGGAATGATCAGGAGATGACGTCGGGCAAGGACACTGAACTGTCCTGCAATAATCCGACGGGACGTAACAGGGAAGAAAAAGCTAAGCATCACATCAGAGCAAAGGACTAACATGCACCGATTCCAGCGAGTTCCTCTTATTGATAAAATAGCCGAAACTCTAAGAGACTCAGAAGCTGCCTTTAAACTGAGACAGACTCAGTTAGCTCGACCCAGGAAAGAACTGTGTTGACAACCCTGAACTCCGCAGTCCTACACAAACGCTGGCTTCCTTTTGCTCTTTTTCACTAGGAAGCCACCTGCTCCAGGTTGCTGGAGAGATTTTTATCCAGAACCCTATCAACTATTCCTAGGGTAAAATTACACACCATAATTTATTTTTGGTATCCAGCCTCCAGCATCAGAATACAGGGATGTGTGAAATCCGCACGGTATTATCTGTAACTTTTAAGGTCCCCAACTCCATACACCGAGGGAAACCATCGGAGGGCTACTAACACGAGCGATGCCGTGTATCTGTCCATTTAGATGCTCATGCAAAATGCCAGGCGGTGCAGCAGAGAATCGCAATCATTCACACGCACACAGCACCCTTTCTCGCTACAATGTCCAAGACTCTAAAATAATTGTTCCTTCTCAATGGAGAGAGAGAACAGAAATAACTGAAGAAATGTAACTTGACGTTGGAAATTGGAAACACGGGGATATACCGCCACCTCGTGGACAGAAGTGGGAACGATCAGAGAAAACCGCTACCGGCGAAGTCCGGCTTTTTTGCAAGCCTCAACCCACGCTACTCCCGCGCAGGCGCAGACTTCCTAGAACCGCCCCGCCCAGAGGCTCGGACCACTCTGTGCGCCGCAGGCAATGGGACTGACAGGGCCACCGTTCGGTCCGTCACAGAAACTCGTCACTCAGGAAACAGTGACCCGATTCTTCCGGCCCGCGCTCTCCCAGCATCCTTTGCCTTCCGGCGGCGCCGAGTCCCTTCCGGTCAGTCCTGACTTGCGCGCCCGTTTCGAGCCTGAGTAGCTGCGAGCTCGGCTTTGCGGGCGGAGACTCCCCGGCCCGCGCTCCTCGGCGGCGGCATGGGGGCCGGGATGGCGCAGCTGGAGGGGTACTACTTCTCGGCGGCCCTGAGCTGCACCTTCCTGGTGTCGTGCCTCCTCTTCTCCGCCTTCAGCCGGGCGCTGCGGGAGCCCTACATGGACGAGGTCTTCCACCTGCCCCAGGCGCAGCGCTTCTGCGAGGGCCGCTTCGCCCCCGCGCAGGTGGGGTCCCGCCCGGCTGCCCGCGGCTTCCTCCTCCCCTGCGCCCCTCCAGCCTGCCCCTTCCAGGCCGCCCGGCTGGCGAATCCTTTGTTCCCGTCCGACTCCTGGGAAGCCTTTGTTAGCGGGTCGGACCCCCCGGAGGAGCGAGCAGGCGCCCCCAGCCCCGAGCGAGGGAGCCAGGAAGCTCCCTTTCTGCCCGTGTGGCCCCCTCGGTGCCCTGCAGGGGACAGGCGGGATCTGCAGCTGCCAGACCGTGACAGTTGACACTGGTTCCTTCCCTGGTTATTTCTGAAAACCTTCTGTTACCTGGATAACTCATATAGCAGCATTTTAAAAGAAATTTGCCCGTATCTATAGGTAGCAGGTTGAAAAACAAACCATTCTTCCTCTTCCGGGGGCATCGTGGAGCTACTGATTAAAAATACAAAGTATGCTAGAGAAAGACTTTATTTTGAATTTTGGTGCTGTTGAAAGTATTTTAAGTTTCAAGCTATTCGCCTGAAAAATGACAACAATTCTAATGTAGGTTGTATTGCAAGATTAAATAGAGGGTTTATCACAATCCCTGGACCAATACCCATTAGCTGTCCTACACAGCCTGTGGTCCATTCTCTCTCAACCAAGGTTTATATGCAAGTTGTCATTAAAATACAGGCTTCCGAAAAAGCAAGTTTTGGAAAAGAGAAGTGAATCTTCAATTATTGTCTTTTGGCTGCTAGCAACTTAATTACACACAGGTAGGGAGGCGAAAAAGAAAACTTTCTTCATAAAGAGACATCCTATCCTCAAGACTTACTTAACTACGTCTTAGTGTGACTTCTCAAGAGTCAGGATTGTAGTACCGACAAAACTTGAGCTTGGTGTGTGTGTCTCTTCTGTCTGTTTGGCCTCTGACTTGTTTCGTTATTGGTATTTCTTTTTTAAGTGGGATCCCATGATTACTACCTTACCCGGCTTGTACTTGGTGTCGGTGGGCATGGTCAAGCCTGCCAGCTGGATCTTTGGATGGTCCGAACATGTCGTGTGCTCCATTGGCATGCTCAGGTTCGTCAATCTTCTCTTCAGTGTTGGCAACTTCTACTTACTGTATTTGCTTTTCCGAAAGGTGCAACCCAGAAACAAGGTACGTTTCTATTACAGAGTCTCTGTAGTCAGGTCCACAGTTAAGATTAACAGCTTTGGGGTATTTGAAGGAAAATGTCTTAAACAATTAGTATCTATGTATATCTTGGAAAGATGAATCTAAAGTAGCTAATAGTAAATTTAAACAGGTTTGATAAGTATTTGCTGAGCTTATTTCGTAAGCTAGGCACCGGGACAAGGAAGTGTGTGAGGCAGGCTTTTCTATGGAACTTGCATCTCCTTCAGAGGAAACAGACTTTGCCTGAGAAATGTTGGTGTGAGAATGCAGGCCTGGGAGGTGGAGTGGATGGAGTCTGACCCTTCCCCCCCCTCCCCCCCCCGCAGAAAACCCCTTCATAGCTATGACTTCATCTGTTAAATAGGAATAGTGATAACACAGTAGCATTGTAAAGCAGAAAAGCTTACCACATGGAAAGTGCTTAGGATAGTGCCCTTTAAATAGCAGGGATTTGCTAAGTATTAACTATTGTTGTGATTTTTAACTGAAAGTGATGGTGTCAGTAGCAGCAGTTGTGAGAAGGAAGCCGGTGGATGACCCAGGAAGGACACACAGGTCGCAGAGAAGGAGCTGAAGGGCACTCACTGCAGCCTACAGAAGGTGGGGGAGTGGGTGACCTGGGTCAGGCTTCTCAGAGGAGATGGCTCCAGAGACGATTAAAGAGTGCAGGGTAATCCTGGCAAAGCACCAGTGTAAGCAAAGGTAGAGAGGCACGGAACAGTAAGGTTCGAGGAGTTACTGTTTGAAGAGGTAGATGAGTTGAAGTACAAAATGTCCTTATATGAATGCATGTGTGTGTATTCCTTATAAGATGTCTGCGTGTGTCACAGAAAGGCCTTTGAATTTTTCTAGTAACTGATGACCCAACTTTCATTCTAATCGCAGGGATGGCTTTCTCTGATTTGGTGAGTTAGTTGAAGTAAAGGGTGCAATTTAAGGAGATAAAGGCCCCTGAGTTATGAATTTGTCAAGGCTAGAAGAAGATACTTAACTTTATTCTAAGTGTACTATTTTCTGGAAAATCCTGCAACTTTTATTATAAAAAGTAGCATCATTGGGTAGAGAGGAGCAAACGCTCTGTACACATTTACATTTTTGGTAGTACAGCGATAGGCAGGGCTCCTATTAGAGGAAATCAGCGATGCTGGCTCGGCGATTGCTTTGAAAGTGCTGAAACTTAATCTCAGGATGAAGCTACCTGCGCATTGTCCTCTTTATCTCTGTATTCTCTACAGAACTTACTTCACTCCCTCACACTCAGTAACTCCTTAACCTTTGATTGAGTTGCTCAAGATGTTTTAAGCCACAAGAGCATCGCACACACATGATATTCTGGTGGCCTCCACGCTGATGGTTGTGACTGAAAAGTAGCAGGCCGTGTTGTAAGCGCATACTGCAAAGCCAGTTGTGAGGCTAATATTGTGCAAGTTTTGTTTAAATAAGTTTGAAGTAGTGTTTTAAAAATAACTCTCCATTCCTTCACCAAAAATAATGATCTTTTTGTCATGAAAATAATTTTAACTTTTATTTTCCCACTCCAAGGCTTCTTCAAGTATGCAGAGAATCTTGTCGACACTGGCGCTGGCCGTATTTCCTACACTCTATTTTTTTAACTTCCTTTACTACACAGAAGCAGGATCCATGTTTTTCACTCTTTTCGCCTATCTGATGTGTCTTTATGGAAATCATAAAACTTCAGCCTTGCTTGGATTTGGGGGCTTCATGTTTCGCCAGACAAATATTATCTGGATCGTCTTCTGTGCGGGACATGTCGTCGCGCAGAAGTTAACTGAAGCCTGGAAGACTGAGCTACAAAAGAAGAAAGAAGAGAGGCTCCCCTCGGTTAAAGGACCATTTGCAGAATTCAGAAAAATCCTCCGGTTTCTTTTGGGGTACTGCTTGTCCTTCAAAAACCTCAGCGCGCTCATCCTTCTGACATGGCCCTACCTCCTTCTGGTCTTGGCATTTTTTGCCTTTGTAGTCATTAACGGTGGGATTGTTATTGGTGATCGGAGTAATCATGAAGCCTGTCTTCATTTTCCTCAGCTATTCTACTTTTGCTCTTTTACGCTCTTTTTTTCCTTTCCTCACCTGCTATCTCCAACCAAAATTAAAGCTTTTCTTTACTTAGTGTGGAAACGTAGAATCCAGTTTCTTTTGATTACCTCAATGTGCTTATTTTTAGTTTGGAAGTTCACTTATGTTCATAAATACTTGCTAGCAGACAATAGACATTATACATTCTATGTATGGAAAAGAGTTTTTCAAAGACATGATATTGTGAAATACTTACTAGTTCCAGGCTATATATTTGCCGGTTGGAGTATAGCTGACTCACTGAAATCAAAATCGGTCTTTTGGAATTTAATGTTTTTCGTATGCTTGTTTACTTCTACAGTTCCTCAGAAACTGCTAGAGTTCCGTTACTTTATTTTACCTTACATTATTTATAGGGTTAACATACCCCTGCCGTCCACTCCCAGGCTTATTTGTGAACTGAGTTGCTATGCACTTGTTAATTTCCTAACTTTTTATATCTTTCTGAACAAGACTTTTCAGTGGCCAGATAGTCAGGATATTCAGAGGTTTATGTGGTGATACCAAGGATGTTTTCAACTTTAAGGCAATAGTTAGACTGTTTTCAAAATGAATAACAATACGTAAAAATCATGGGATTTCTTTTAGGTACTACAGTGATCTTTTGGTCACATCTGACTTTTATATACATTTTAAATATGTATAATAAATCTGAGGAAGTTCAATGTAAAGAACTGAGAAAGTTCCAGACCTTCTTTAGAAGCCCAAATGATGGAAAATAAAAGTGTTTACTATTATTCCCTCGTGTCTCGGATGCTGATAACCATAAAGCTTGGACACCTTTTACATATAGAAGTTTAAGAAAAGTGGGATGATTCATAGTACTAGAACTAGTTTACTATGTTTTTTTCCATAAAGAAATAGCAGAATATTTGGAAAATATTTACAAATCATCAGCCAGTGTTCCGGATTGAAAATGTGTTTAACATTTCAGAAATACAGTTTGTTTTAAGTTAAAAAGATATGTACAGATAGTAAACGACAGATTTATCTAGGAGTCACGCTGGTTTTTCTTTAAAATCCAGAAATGATGAAGTGATATCGCTAATTCCCAGTTTGAAATACATAAAGACCAGGGATCAGTGATGTTAATTATAATACTTGTAAAGAAAATTTTTTTCCTGGAACACATTTTTACTGTATTCGTTTCCTAGGGGTTGACATAACAAGTGACCATGAACCTGGTGGCTTCAAAAAATTCCTCAGATTTATAGACTCACAGTTACGGAGGCCCAGACTGGGTCCGTGTTCCAGGGCCGATGCTAGCCAAGCTCTGAGGGGAGGACCCAGCCCCGGCCTTGACCTGCTCGGGGGCGGGGCTGAGCCTTCTGCTAATTGACACAACACTCTGCCTCTGTCTTCCCGTCTGCTGCCTCCTGTGTCTCTTTCCTTCTATAAGGACGGTGCCCTTGGATTTATGGCACTTTATTCTGAATATTCTGATCAGGGATCCTTAATTATATTCTCAACCGATCTACAGAGACTCCTTTTCCAGGTTCCCTTTTGGACGTTCTGAATAGATGTCTTTTTTAAGAAAAGGAACATACCAGGGTAAACCTCAAGTTTTCAGGAGGTGACAGTTCGGTTTTAAATAAAATTATCTCTTCATTGAGAGGTGTATAAAAAGTGACATCT
>PVIR01017266.1:17351-35265 GCA_004026965.1 Petromus typicus
TCCCCGGTAACCACATAACAATACTGGGTGTGGAGACTCACCCCAGCAGCAACCAGCACCACATACCACAGTGCCGGGCGTGGTGGCTCACGCCTGTAATCCCAGCACTCGGGAGGCAGAGGCAGGAGGATTGTGATGTGAGTTTGAGGCTGAGCTCAGGGCCAGCCTGAACCACAAAGCGAGACCCTGTCTCAAAAAACCTAAAAAAAAAAAAAAAAAAAGTGACATCTGAAGTCCTGCCCAGAAATGTAGATCAAATTAGTATTTGAGCCCCTCATCCAAAACTAGTGTTAAAGGTTGAGAAGTCATTTGATTATAGATGAGGGAATACCTCCTGGTTGGGTTACGTGTGTGTGTGCACGCACTAGGGCTCTGTGTTCATTGTGCTCTGTGCGTCTGTTGCGTCATTCCACTACAGGAAGTTGTATTTTAAGGCCCCTTAACTTTGGTGTGTAAACGAACTGGGAGTAGAACTTCTAACCCCAGTTTACATTTCTAAGTTTTTTATAAAAACAGCTATTCATGTGAGTGAATTACTTTCCCTTCAGTGTTGGATTATGCATTCTCTGAGATTGAAATAATTAGTAGATTTGGATTTAATTATATAGTATATTCTGCATTTACAAATATTAAATTAAATATGGGCAAACATTACAAATAAGGGCTTTTTAGACCTAGCAGATTGGTTCGGTTTCAACAGCAGGACAAATATTTTTTTACCCGCACTTCTTTTCAATAGAATCAAAAAACATAGTTAAAGAAATAGTGCTTTTACCACATATTTACTGTAGTGGAGACCAAGTCTAGGAAGCTAAAATTGAAAAAAAAAAAAATGCAGCTTAACAAAAAAACACAACTTTCTTGTTTGATGGAACTAGTACAAATCCTGATGTTTAGGAATATCTCTAAAAGAAAAACACTTTGGACTCTAACTTAACCTGGCGAAAAGGAAGGTACCTCTTTAGCTGTAGCTGGAGAAGCCTGCTTTTTGAAGAGTTCTTGTTACAGTGTTGGGTCACTTCCACTTTGAGGAATGTTTAGGGAAACAACTACATAGTGAGAAGAAAGGGTTCATCTTCATTTTCTGTAAAATACATAAAGTGTAGTTTTTGACATTTTAGAAAATAATACTGTTAAATGCTGGATGAATATTTGTTTTTATAGTAGGATATGATTTCAAGATTATTTACATTTAAACTACTAATTTTTCAGTAATTTTATTTTAAAACAGGAATTCCTAATATTTTTGTGTTTAAGACATAAATGTTTAGCAGATTAAATGGGTGTGAGAGAGGCATAGGCTTGACACAGTAGATCATGTTGCCTTGAGTCGGTTGAGGTCCTGTCCAAACTTAGTCCCATAAATGATTCTACTTGAGAAGGCTGATTCTTCCTAGCTCTTTAGATCCTGGCTTTTATGCACATTGCAAATTATGTTTGTGTTTTAAACTTTTTCCAAGGATGACCCAGTAAATTTTTTTGTCATGAGTTTTGAAGAATTATACTCATTTCAATCAGGTGATGAGAAGATGATGAAAAACTGCACTGCCTTGCTAGAGAGTCTGGGGACTCGGGGTTAGTGTTGCTTTTCTGACAGTGGGAGGAGAGGCACCATGAGAAGGTCCAGCCCTTAAATAAATAGGCTAAGTAATCATTTGCAACTAGTTGTACAGATACAATGCTGTCTTTAGACAGTAAGTTTCCAATGTTTTGTGTTCCTCTTCATATTGATGTTTTCTTTTAGCAGATGCCCGTGTATCTTTTATAACTGCATCCAACTATGTATCTAAATGATTGGAAAATACAGTGTACCTTACTATAAACATGGTATGCCATCATGGCCAGAGAAATAATTTAATTCTCTGACCATGTTGTCATCTTAGAGGCATTTTTGGAATGTGCTTATCCTGCCATAAAATATCTTAACACCTGTCACTTATTTCCAATAAATAGCTTCATATAGAATGTATTTCTGTTTTGAAGTTGATGTTTGTCACTTGATGTTATTTTCCTCTTACTTGTCTAAAGAGAAGAGAAAGGATCTACAGTTGTTACTTATATCTCCAAAGTGGACTGTTACTTTAGATCCACTTTTTAATAAAATAAATTCATGTCTTAGGTGAGAGTGCATTATCTTTGAGGCAATTATAATTTTGTTAAATAGTAGAAACAAGAATTGTATGTGTGAAAGTTTTTAAATTGGATATTATGAATTAGGAGCTGTAGGCATGTAGAAAATGCATTAATGTGGGGATTATTGTTTTTCATATTTAATTTTGGCTATGGAATCTGAAGACAGCTTGTTAAGACAAGCAGCTTGATCCTCATTCCAAACAGGAATAATGCTGGTCCTGACTCTACTAGCGTTGAATGACATAGCTATCCTAGAAAAAATAAACTGTGTAACAATATCTCATTTTAGGAAGTGAATCTCGTTTTGCACCAAGAGCCTACTGACTCTTTCAACCTCATTTTCTGACCTTGCATTAAAATGTTTCATTTGCTATAACATTCAGTATTTACATGTGTATTTATTTGTAAATATTTGTTGTTTTTATAATAGAATATAATTAGAAGATTATTGCTGTTTAAAATATACAAAACGTGATTTTCAATCATTAATTTATAGGAATAGTACAACTTTGATAGTCTCTAAGGCTGTAACAGGAAAAGAAGTGCCAACCAATTGCACATATCTTGTGTTAGGCTGTACTTACTACTCCAGAAATCAAGAGTTGTTTTTTGTTTGGGGTACTCTATAAATTAAAAATGCTGGAGATGCACCATTTCTAATATACTAAAACATAGTGGAGAAATTGCAATAAAATAGATAGATACAAGATACCTTTTTCAATATACCCATAAATTTAAAAATGAACTTTTTTTTTTTTTTTTTAGGTTTTTGGAGACAGGGTCTCGCTTTTGTGGTTCAGGCTGGCCCTGAGCTCAGCCTCAAACTCACATCACAATCCTCCTGCCTCTGCCTCCCGAGTGCTGGGATTACAGGCGTGAGCCACCACGCCCGGCACTGTGGTATGTGGTGCTGGTTGCTGCTGGGTGTGGGTCTCCACACCCAGTGTTGTTATGTGGTTACCGGGGAATCGAACCCAGGTCCTTGCACTTGCGAGACAGGCGACGGAACCACTGAGCTAACTCCCTGGCCCTAAAAATGAACTCTTTAAGATTTGAAAAGGGTAAGAAATTTTCAGTAATGCCTATACTGTGCTTTTTTTAAAATGAGCTTTTGATGAGTTTAATGTTAATTGCATTTCAGTTCAGTCCATTCACTGCAAAAGATAGTGTTTTCCTAACAAGAATAGTGTTAAACGCTGCTCATTGGCTTTGTCTCCTGGAACTTGAGCAGTTCATCGGCGCCCTCTCCATGTGACAGCATATACAAGATGAAGGAGAAATCAAAGAGTAATAGTGATAGGCGCCATTGTCTGTCTGGTACTAGGAATGCTTTAGGTGTTGTACTGACTGATTTACAAACATTTTCTCACTTGATACTACTCATGCCTGTGTTGCCAATGTTGATCTCTCCATAGCTGGACACAGTAAGGTTCAAGTATGCGTGGTGATTTATCCAGAAACCACTCTGACTCTGAATGGACTTAGGCTGGTCTCATTGCCAGACCCATGAATTTCTGACTCTTTTTATCGCACTGTGAAAATTTTACATTAAGAGAAGTTGAAGAGTATGGAGAGAGTTGGGAATCTGTCTTTGCTGTGCACTGGCCAGATGACTTAGCGCATGTTATTTTTGTATTGGATGGAGTTGTTTTTTAAACACACAACCATTTGAAGGAGTTTGAACAAAATGGTGAGAGTTTATCATTTTTTGCAAGATAAATGGTTAAAAGAATATGGTGTGTTTACAAAATTCAGTGACTCGGCAGGCTTTCATACAAAGAATGATTATTTCAAGGGACTATAATTGTCTATTATTGACTAAAGTATAAATCGGTGGTCAACAGACGATTGCTCATCAATTGTCTAATTGCTTATGCTCTGTGGAGAAATAGACCCCTAGAAGTGAAGTTTGCCACTCATTGGATGGAAATTTTCTGTTTATCAGTGATTCCAGTAGCAAGGAGGTAGGGTAACATCTGTCACAGGGGTCTCACTGCCCGGATTTTGTGTTCATAAGTTTGTTATATCTAATTTACTAGCATTAATTAATCCGCCACAGAGGTATTCCTAGTGATTTATATCCTGGCTCTGATATATTATAAATTTCTGAACAAAACTAACTCTTCTTCTGTTTTAGAAATAATTTGAAATACACAGTCTAAAAATAGGATTATAGTGATGTGTCATTGTACTAGTAAGGTAAGAGTTTTATCCCGACGTATCAGTGGAAAGAATATGAACAGGAAGCCGTGCTCCTTAGTGAAGAGGAGACCTTTACAAGAACTTCCTGTTTAGTGCTCACTAGGTGGTGATATTGTGCTATACTTTGAAGGGTTACTGTAATTAAACTTTGTTTAACTTTTTTGTAGTTTTGTACTGTTTGAACCTCAAAGATTTGTATTGCCTGTCTATTATCTTCTTACTGAAAATGATTTCTGAGTTGTATGAAGCTAAAGTAAATGTTTAAAGAGTCATTTTTGTATTTTGTGACCATATATGAGATGTTACAAACTTGTATACTTCTTCATGTAGCATTGTTTGCTTCCTAAGGCATTTAGAATCTTTTCCTACAAACAAGTGATAATCATGGCAAATTTGAAACTGGCATAGAATGGCACCGGGCACTGTCTTCACTGCTTTACCCACTCCCACTGCTGTGTGAGGTCAGTACTGCCGTCATAGCACCCTGCACATCAGGAGAGGTGTGCTGAGCATTTGCCCACGATTGCAGCATAACTGGCTGCGCGGAGATTTCTGACCAGGCAGCCAGCCTGTCCAGACCCCACATTTGTAACTGCTCTCAGTCAGGGAGATAAGGGAACAGAGACTACTTGTGGAATTTTAGAAGGAAGAGTTGACACAAAGAAAATTACATTGTCTGGTTTCCCAGGTCAGAAAAATGAGTCTGTCGTGAATTTTGGCTCCTCCAGAAGCAAATAGGTTTTCAGATACCATTGTCTCTTTCAGTTTTATTTTTACACAATGTCTTAAATTGGTATCTGTGTGTACATATTTAAAGGAAGAAACAAACCAGGGCTTAAGTCTTCACCCATATTCACGCGCACAGAAGCAAAGACTCGTTATCAAGTGGAGGAGCGCAGTTGTTTGAAAATATTTGCTTTTTTAGAGACACTTGGAAGCAAATTGTTAAACATGACATTTTGGGGTATTTTAAAAATGTTCTGTCTGAGATACTTTGATCTTATTTTTAAAAGTATGAATATATGTTCTAAATTTTTTTTTAAAGTTTTACAGTTTGTTAGATGCTAAACTAAAATGGAGATATTTGTCTTCTAAAATTGCATTGTGAAGTTATGTCATTTAAAGTTGTTTTTTGAATAAAACTATTCTTTATAAGAATAAAAATTTTTCCTTAAAGTTTGCTCAAATATGTTTTTCTTTTGTTTATAAATTCATGTTTATAATATTTTATGATTTATTGTATGTACTTAATATATTCTCTTAATCTAAATGGAAGGGCAGTAAGCTTTCCTCCTACCAGTCATTTTCTTGTCCTTACACTCATTCAGTCCTAAAGTTTATCAGTCTTCTTGAAATAATAGGATTAATTCTATTTAAATGATTGTAATAGCTGTTCTTGACTAGCCTGGGTGTCTTTTTAGATCCCCACTAAGCAAAGCCATTTACATTGCTGACCAATCCTGGGTGGTAACAGTGGCTAATATTTGTGGAATGTTAATTTTTTTAATCTTTAAGGACGCCCGGAGCAACTATTACTGTGATCTTCATTTCACTGATCAAATACAGAACCAAATTGAGACAGCTTGCAAATTTGGGAGATAAGGCTTTTCCAACAAACTCTTAAGGACTAAGACTGAGTCCTACTAAACTTCCATAACCCGATGTCCTATCTTTCGAGGGGCCAAGATTGTTTCCATGTAGGAAGTAAGAGCAGTGTCTGCGTTAGGAGAGGGGAGCAGGGAGAACAGCTCACATATTTTTTTCATGTAAAGATTATGTTTTTTTTTTCAAGTAAAGATAATTTTTCTTAAACATAATTAGATTTCATTTTTAAAATTGACTATTGGTACATTTTATATATACATTATGATCACATTCAACATATAGAATTTGTACTTGTACATGATACATCTTGATTCTCATTTTTTCCCCTTTCCCCTGCCCTCTCTACAACCCACACCCCTATATATATAAGCTTTGTTTCCTTAAAAAAAAAATCAATTTTTTTCTTTCCCTTCACTATCCCCTACCCACCCTTTTCCTTTTGCACATTTTCTGTTTCACATTAACTATCATACATTTTGACATTCATTTACGCCTTCAGTTTTTCATACTAGAGAAAAGACAGTATTTATATGTGTCCTATTTATTTCACTTACGGAGTATATGCTCAAGGTATATCCACTTGAGTATAAATGACTCAAATTTATCATTCTTTATGGCTGAGTAAAATTCCATTTTTGTTTTAAAAAACCCATCTTTATCCATTCTCCTCTCGATGGACATTTGAGCTATTTCCAAGATTTAGCTATCACAAACTGAGCTGCTATAAACATGGATCCATATATATCGCTGTGGTATGATTCTTTTAATTCTTTCATATATATACTGAGCAGGATCAAATGAGTCCGAGGTTTTTAAGGAATCTCCACACTGACCTCCACAGTGGTTGAACCAGTCTACCTTCCCACCAACAGTGGAAAAGGGTTCTTTTCTCCCCAGTCCCTCCAGTATTTGTTTTTGGTTGATTTCATGTTAGCAGCCATTCTTTGTGAAGTGAGATGGAATCTCAGTGTTATTTTCATCTACATCTCCTGAATAACCAGCGATGTGGACTATTTCTTCATATGTTTCTTAGCTGCCTTTACTTCCTCATGTGAAAAATGTCTGTTCATTTCAGACGCCCATTTTTGCGTCCTTAAATTTTTTCAGGGGGGATCTCGAGTTTTAAATTTCTTGTTATACTCTAGAATAGGAGTCCTTTGTCTGAGAAATAGCTGAAGAAACCACAAAAAGATAAAAAAGACAAACTACAATTCGAAGAATTTTTCCACCTGTTTCTCACCTGGCAACCTTATAAGTAGAGTATGTGGGAAAGAGCTGTCATTGGAGAAAAGGTTTCACTCTGAACAAGATGAAGAGAATTCCTCCTTGGCCCATTCCTTAATCTTATCGTAGGAACACAGGGCCCAGACAGAAGTGCATTTTGAATCAAGATGGTGGACAGTTTGGAGGTTTTACTACAGCACGGGCCTGCAGCATTCTTCTGCTGAAGGAGAGATTTCTTCTCAGGAGTATGTCCTGAGGGAAACAAGTATAAACAAGTATCACTTCCACTCAGTATTTACTCTAAATCTGAAGATTTGGAAGGAGAATCAAATTCAGATGAAAAACAGCCTTATCTGGGACTTGAAGTGATGTCTCTTTAAATGTTGGGTCTTGTGGCCAACATATCGCCAGGTATCTCAGCTGTAAATCAGCCTTGAGGTTGGGCGAGCCATGGGAAGGGATAGAAGTAGTTTTTAATTAGCCTCATTTAGAAATGTGTGTCTTGATCGTAAGATTTTGTCTGTCTTTGTAATGCAGAGAAATACAACGTGTTACAGCTCATCCACTATAAGTATTCTAATACTCTTTGAGAACACTTGTGTGTTTTTCCTCCAACCGTATCCACACACATGCACCCACATAGTTCCTGCCAACACATAAGCACAAGTATTTCGGGGAATGGTTGGCATGTGAACTGCAGGACTATTGCTAGGAGAAAAGAAGGACACAAAAGGCCAGCTGAAAGTTTACCTGGATGGACAATTTTCATAGTGAATACTTAGAATTTCTTTCTCCTTTAAAATAGTACCTCATTGGGCCAGGTATTTAGCTCAGTGGTTCCGGCGGCACCTGTCTTGCAAGTGCAAGGGCCCGGGTTCAATCCCCGGTCACCACATACAATACTGGGTGTGGAGACTCACCCCAGCAGCAACCAGTACCACATACCACAGTGCCGGGCGTGGTGGCTCACGCCTGTCATCCCAGCACTCGGGAGGCAGAGGCAGGAGGATTGCTGTGATGTGAGTTTGAGGCTGAGCTCAGGGCCAGCCTGAACCACAAAGCAAGACCCTGTCTCAGAAAAAATAAAAATAAAAATAAAAATAAAATAGTACCTCATTCAGGAAACATGTAGTTTATAGAATAGATACTGTACATAGAATACTGACATGGAAAGATAGATGAATACAAAAAGGCCTTGTGAAAAGACCACGCTGATCTCTTCCTGTGCTGCGTGTGCAATACAAACTGAGTGATGTTAATTTTGGGGGGAAGATCATTATGATGGGCAACTTGCAATCTGTATTTATTTTCTAAAATGGGGAGCATATCCTACATCTCACTCAAGGGGGCACTCTTGGACATCTTTTCTAGTTAATCTGCTAAAAACAGTACTATTTTTTATCTTTATAATGTCACATGTTGTTTGATTTTCATTTGAATTGAAAGGAAGTTTTTTAAACATGTCTAACTTGAAGCAAATATATTTCTTTTTCTCATGAAGGATTTTGAAAGTGGGATCAGTGGAATCTTCTATCAGATATTCAAATGCAGTTACATTTCATTTCCCTGTGAGAATATGTGGAAACTTCAGTGTTTGTTTTTCTTTCCAGTTGGAATACCAGTGAGGTTTGAGGCTTATCCAAAACTTTAATTCGTGTAGAATTTTTAATGTGTCCCTCCTGCCAGCAGGGTTCCCAGAAGCCTTTGCCGATGGCCGTGCTTGCTTTCTTCTGTCCGGCTGTGAGGAGTGCAGCCAGCCGTTCTGTGACAGCTGTGTTTAGCGTAAACTACCTGATGAAGGAAGAAAGCAGGGTAGTTGTGCTAGTAATGCTGTGTGAAAGGCATGAAAAGTGAGTTCTTTAGAAAATAACCGTACATTTTAGCTGAAATAAATGCAATTTGGGGGACTTTCCACTTTGGGGGAGTTATATATTATGTGATGTCTCATCTAGCTCTTGCTGTATTTGAATCCTGTATAGCTAAAAAAGCTGATAAGCTGTGAGTCTTCTGTTTATGATGTCTGGAATTATAATGGATTGTTCTTTGCACTAGAATTTTTTTAATATATGAAAAATTCTGTAAACTATTGATCATCTAATAAGATTTTCTCTCTCAAAAGATAATTCAATTTATAAGATCAGAAAATTTATATGTGTCTAATCTTTGAACTCCTAGATGTACTCTGTTTTTATTTTTAAAAATAAATTATTGGTTAAATTTTATCTTTAATTAAAACATTAAGGACTAGTGTGATTTCACTTTTTCCTAATTTAGTTTTCGCCTATCGAGATCAAATTCTTACCAGATTGAAGTAAAAATAGTTTTGAGAAGAAAGCTAGGTCATAATGAGAAATACTTAGCAAGCATTTAAAAAGAAAATTCTGTCTTTTACATTTTGTAAAGGTTTGATAATTGGGCTTAATATTTGATCAGAGTAAATTCAGCAGGATCAAAGTTAGATTTTAAAAATGTTTTACTTTATAATTCTATTGTATATTATTGAAATAACTTCCAATACATGAAGAAAAAGGCACTGAACAAAATAAAAATAAGCCAGCTTCCTATTCTACATTTTGATAGACGATCTTTTGTCTAAAGTCGAGGAGAAAGGCCTGGGAGGTAGCTCAGTGGTTCCACTGCCTGCCTGGCAAGTGTAAGGTTCTGACTTCAATCCTCAGTTCCACAAAATAATTTAGGAAGGGAGGAAGGAGAAGGGCTATAAAATTTAGAGCACTTGAGCTTGACTCAGAAGACTGGGATTCACATCCTGGCTCTGTCCTTAACATCCTGTTTGGAACTATGGAAATGAAGCTGTCCAAGAGTAAGAGAAGAGAAGGTAAGTATGACAATTATTTAATAGCTGCTACCTCACACAATGTAATATATGGCTTATTAAGTAATGCTATATGTATTATTTATATGACTTAAATATGCACCAATAATTTTAAGTCATAACTTATGTGATAGTAAATAGTATTAGTTAACTGAATAGGGGGCTGACGGACTATTTTGGTTTATAATTTATTTTAACATATAAAATGATCATTTCTTCATTCCGTGGATTGTGGTAACTCTTTTATGGTGTTCTTGCTAATTATACTCAGTGGGTATGTCATCATCCCAAATTAGCAGGGTTTCATTTTCACATTCTAAGTAGCTATTACCTGTGGTAAATTATTTAGAAGTACATTACTTGGACTTTTTTAATTCTGTAAGGAAGAGATAAGGTAAACATTGAAAGGAAATAAGAAATATGGGCTGGGAAAGTGTGCTAGCTTGGTGTTGCAATGACAACAACAGCAAAAAACTTTAGATAATCACATTACAAAAAAATCAGGTATACTTTGGCTCAGGTTTTGGAGGTGTAAGTTGACCAGTGGTCAGTCCTGTCCCTTGGGACCTGTGATGTGGTAAGACGTCATGCCGGGAGAACAGTAGTAGTGAAACCACTCACCTCCCTGCTCAGAGACAGAAGAGAAAGAAGAGACAAAATTCCCATCTGCCCTTTGACACTAGACCTCCAAGGACGTAAAGATCTACCTTTAGGCCTCATCTCTGAAAGGTTCCAGCACCTTTCAATAGGCCATCTTGAGGAACAAGTCACCTTAACGTAACAAGCAGATAGTTGTATGTCTGGTTTGACTTTTCCGATGTTCTTCTTGTGGTCCCACAAAAACAGAATAACTGGATCATCAATAGTTATTTTCTAAGAACCAAATGTTTTTATTTGCTATATGAACATGTCTAATCATATGTTCTACGTGTTAAGAAGAGATACAAGGGGCTAGACTCAGAAGTCTACCTGACATAGTGCTCCTCATCACTGTGTATTTTTCTGTACTAAGAGCAACATCACCCCATGCAAAGTATCAGTGTACTTGTCTGTATTCTTTACTAGACTGTAATGTAATGAGATAAAGGATTGGTTGTCATATTCATAGGTATTTATCATCTAATTATAGAAAATCTTCAGGAAACTGTTCATTCAGTGATTCAAGGGTTCAATAAATGATTTCAGTCATTCACTGATTATGTGAATCTAAATGAATATCTAACCAAGAAAGCTGAATTAACAAAATTTTACAATTTTTAAATGTAAAATTTTTGTTAAGTTTAAGTAGCAACACTTTATGAAATTTTCATTTTTCTTTTAAATTTGAAAAAGAGCAGAGGAAACTAGACTGGAAGAGATGAGATTTAGGTAAATCAATATGTAGTAGTAAAAGTAATAGTAAAGTGGTAAAAATATAGCCTTTATATACTCTTATTTGTTTTCATAAGGATTCTCTATTGTTCAAATGTGATCTTAATTTTTGTGCTGTTCTTTGTGCCATGTGGAGGTAAGGATTTTTTTATCCACAAAAGTAAGCAAAGCTATTATTTGCTAACACCTTCTCAGAATGATAGTTGGACTCTGGAAAAAATATACTCACCTGATGGTGTACAGTTATTCATGTGTTATCTGTCTTATCAATTAAATAGAGAAAAATTACTATGTTTTCTAAAAAGGTTATTTGAGTTACAATAATTTAACATTGTAATCTGTACATCATCACACCAAAGCATCCTTACTGATATCCTAATCCCATAGAACATTGCATTCATAGTCAATATTTCATATACCTTTACTCACAGATCAAAATGTAAAATGAGTCTTGATAAAGTTGTAATTGCAAAACAAATATCATCAGCTATAAGAGCCAAAGCAAGTAGGCATTAATTTAGTTCATGATTCTGCGGGCCAGCAATTTGGCCTGTCCAGAAGATGTTCTGCTGGTCTCAGATAGACTCTCCGAGTTCAGCAAAGCCATTCACTTACGCAGGAAAAGGTAACTGGCTGGATGCTGTTGCATGTGCGTACATCCCTCAGACCAGTCTGAGTTCGTCCACAGAAATACGGCTGTCAGAGGTCCGAAGAGCAACAAGAGAGGCCACAGCATGAGGGACAGCCAGTTTATCATTTTCTGCTTGCTTTATGTTTGTTACCATTTTGCCGAACAACTCAAAACATGTGTCCCAATGTGAAGGGGAACTACCAAAGAGCTTGCGTGGAGAGTGCGTGGTCACTTTTTAAATTGCTGATGAACTTTTGATTCATGGTTTTCTGCTTTGCTGTCTTTGAATGTATTAATTAATTTGTAATTTTAATTGGTATTAGAAACAAGTCGGGGATTAAATGGCAAATGTTTCCAACTCTCCTTAATACAAGTTAGCATGAATCTATGGTAGTAAATAGTTTCTCCTTGTAATATATGAATTTATCCTCCAAATTTTCATTGTCAGTTCATGTACTATTTTTTGGCTCATCAACTGAGAATGCCAACACTTTTAGACATTTGTTTCAGACGACGCTGTTAAACATTGAATCCTATAGTTCTAAGTCCACAAATAGAAAAGAAAACCAACCTACGCCCTGTGACTTGAGCGGGTGTCAGCTGTGGTGAGAACCGGCCTTTCTCCTCGGTGCCGGGTAAACTGGTGTTATATCTGTTTCAGTAAGTCCCCCATGAGCCTCTTCTTCTTCCAATGATTAATATGTTTTTTATTATTTAGTCTCTGCTTTGACACTATTTTTCAAACTTCTGTGGGCACACGCTGAAGTGAAAGGGTTATCTCTTCATCTGGGGACCGCGGACAACCTGTTTGTTTTCCTGTTCCCTCCTGGCCTGCCTCACTGTCCTGAGCTCCAGGCTGCCTCCCTGTGTGTGCAGCGTCAGCGGCTGCGCGGAACAAGTCGCAGTGCATCCCAACCCGAGGTAGACCAGCCGCCAGGAGCCTGGCACGACGCAGGGACCACGTGCGCTTTTGTGCCCATCTTCCTCTCGCCCCTTGTTCCAGTGAGCAAGATTTACCTGTTTTAAATAACAGAAAACCCGATAGTACAAATAAGCTAGAATGAGGGATTTATTGGAGGGTTGAAGAAGCAATAGTAAGAACCCGAGGCCTCAAGAACCTCAGGTCTAGACCTGGCCCGTAAATGGTTTCTGGCATTACCTATTTCTCCGCTGCTGGCCTCTTCGGTCCTCCTGCAGCCAGGTTCCCCACGGAGTTGGGAAGAATGGCCGGAGAGCCCCGTGCTCACCTCCTGGCTTAGCGTTACTGAGGGGAGAATCAGAGGAATGAGGCATCTTGCATTCTTCACCGCCGATGACTCCGGGGCAAGAAACAAAGAGGCTATTACCATCTCTAAACACAAGCTACTTAAGTTCACTCTGTCGGTACTGTTCCGAGTCCTCATGGTTGACTGATTAATTTTCACAGGAGCTTTTGGAGATAAGTTATATGAAGTAAATACAATTCCGTATCACACACATTTTCCACGTGAGATATTGCACAAAATACTGAGCAAGCGTTCCAAAGTCAAAGGGCAGGCAAATGGCAGAGTGAGGATTCAGCTGGAGGAAGTCTGTCCACCAGGGGCTGAAATGCATGTCAATCCGCCACGGTTAAGTTCTGAGGCAAAAGAGATCAACTGTTTCCCAAATTTCTGCCTAGCCTCCCAGGCCAAGAAAATGGTGCCTCACATTGTAAACAGTTCCGCATAACTGACATGCTCCTCTCCGAAAAGGCCATGAACCTGAACTACACTTATAAGGGGTTTTTGTCATTGTTACAGGTTTGTTTTTGGCAATGGCAGTTCAGAGCCCTTACAAGGGGAACATGGTCTCAGCTTACCTAGAGAGGTGGAAATGAAATGGACTAAATATAATTTCGGTGGAGACCAAATGATCATGTCAAGCAAGGCCTGTCCTCCCCAAATCTTATTTGAATTCATTCCACCCTCATATGGTTAACTCTACTTGAGCATTGCATTATTAGTATTATGTGGGCGTCAGTCATCAGACTTATAAAAACATTAACTGTGATTTTTGGAAGAATTACCATAAGTATTTTGTACTACTAGACATTAAATAATTTAGATGTGGTGAAATGACGCAGTGACCAATGAAGTTTCGTACTGGAAGAGAAATTTAAATGGAGAACAAAACAGTTTCCATCTCTTGTGACGTGTGGAGCAGGCTAATTTCCACAGGAAACAGAGCTCATTTCTGTTGACTCTTTTTGTCTGGGTTAACTGATGTGCAGCTTCCGTTACCTGTTCTGTCTGCACAGTGCTCCTTATCCTGAATGTTCTTGTTTGACCAGAGAAGAGACTAGAAAGAGGAGGAGAGATTTCGTGACTTTCTAACTTCAAGGGCTAAGCCATCAAGTCCAGGTACAACAACTTTTCCATGACCACAGCTTTTAACAAAAGATAAAAGAAAAGACCGGTTCTTTTGGTAAGATACTACAAACTGAGACAAAGAAGCAGATTCTGACCACTAGAGACGAACCTTTACCAACATATTCTTCTCTCTAACCTCCCAGGACTTCAGCGTCCCATTTTGTGCAGAGGTAAGAGTCAGAATCCCAGGCAGGCGCATGTTCAGAAGAGAAGATTCATCTGTGGATTAAAGTAGACACAGGTGTGGTCTAATGCAAAGCAGACTTCAGCGTAAATACCAAAGGATGTTTTGTGGAACGAATCCAGTTTTTATTTTTCCCATGTTAGTTATTGATCTCCTGCCGCACCATTTGAACCATGTTAAATATTGATCATTCTCTCAGTATTTTTCTCGAGGTCAGGACGTCATCAGTTCAGTGGACACACTAAGCTCCCAGGGCTGGGATGGAGCAGTAAGTTACATAGACAAATCTTTCCTTCAGGAAGGTGCATTCTTGTAAAAGAGGCTGGTCATGATTAAGGAAACAAGAGAACTTCAGGTGGTAAGTATGGTGAAGAAATAAAGGGTGATATGATGGAGGTGGGTCAGGAAGGGACATTTCATAAGTATTTTGTTGAGTAAGATTTTAGAATATGGTTTTGATAAATAGTGCTAAACTATGTTCCTGAAAGAAATTGAGAGGCTATTCAGTATATTGCCTGGGAATTCTAGCAGTATAATCTGTTCTGCCAGAAAGTTACATAGCAATATTAGACATTAAAATCTCAAAATTGCCTGAGAATTATCTGTAGCATTTAATAATTGATTTTGTCTTTAGAAAGAAATGGAGCTAACCCTCTGTTGACTCCTCTTTTGGTGTAATGAGAAAAGTATAGTTGAAATCTTCATTGATTTTTTAAACAGCATTCTATGAGCCAATGGCTTATATATGATTTATGAGGCACTGAGTTATTTGATTACTGAGAGCCTCTGAAGTCTGCTAATTCTAAAGGGAAAAAAAATCCAAGATAAAATTCAGCCTTAGCTAAATGTAACTGCTTTCAATAATGATTTTCCAATGGAATTTTCTGGCTTATTTTCTTAAGGCCTAACAGAGACTGAGGCAGCAAAAATAATGAAAGTATGTATACCTACTCATTTCCATTAAATCTGGGAATTGTTCTGTGAAAAGAAACCTATTTGCAGAGGACATTATACTGTATTTAGAGGATCCTAAAAACTCAACCAAGAGACTGCTAGACCTAATCACCAAATTTAGTAGTGTAGCTGGATACAAGGTTAATGCTCAAAAATCATTAGCCTTTATATATACAAACAACAGATTCACTGAGCACGAAATTGGGGAATCAATCCCCTTCACAGTGGCATCCAAAAAATGAACTATCCAGGAATCAATCTAACAAAGGAGGTGAAAGATTTCTAGTCTGAAAATTACAGCACTCTGAAAAAGGAGATAGAAGAAGATACCAGAAAATGGAAAGACATATCTGGTTCCTGGGTTGGAAGAATCAATATCGTCAAAATCGCTGTACTCCCACAACTATTATACAGATTCAATGTAATCCCAATTGAACTCCCAAAGGCATATTTCACAGATCTAGAGAAAATAATTCAGAAATTCAGCTGGAATCACAAAAGACCTACAATAGCAAAAGCAATTCTAAGCAATAAGGACATGATGGGGGGTATTACAATCCCCAATTTAAAACTGTACTACAAAGCCACTGTGCTAAAAACCGCATGGTACTGGCAAAGCAACAGACCCGAGGACCAGTGGAGTAGATTAGAAGATCCAGAAACAACTCCAGACACACTAAGCTATCTCATTTTTGACAAAGGAGCCAAATACCCTCAGTTGAGGATGGTTAGCCTCTTTAACAAGTGGTGCTAGAAAAACTGGACTCTAACCTGCCAAAGTCTAAAGCTAGACCTAGCTCTTTCACTGTGTACTAAAATAAAAATCAAAGTGGATTAGGGACTTAAATATTAAAAAAGAAACCTGTGGTTTTTTAACCCAATGCCTATGTGTAGTGTAAATAGTACTGTTCTCATCCCTGGTTTATAACAGCAATAGTAAACTGCACTTGCGAAGCATGTAACATTGCTGAGTGGATGAGATGACCCTGCTACACACTGTTCATCTAATTTTTCCATAGTCTTTGTAACATCACAGTTTAATTTAGTAGTGTATGGTTTCTTGAGGACACAGAGGAGCTATGTAGGCTTTATAGGTTTTATGGTATCATAAAGGCCAGCTGTGCAGAGCATGCAGTAAACTATGGGAGAGTTTTGAGAAGGATACCACGCTCTTCACAGAGCAGGTGTGGCTGCTTTTTTGAGCTGGACTCAAGGATGGCGACCCAGAGGCACAGAGATGAGGTGGTCGCCCAAGCAGTAATCCAAGGCAGAGGCAGTAAGCCGGTGCCACAGACCAGGCACGCAGGGGTGAGGGTGGTGCAAGCTGACACTTAGTGATGGCATTCTCAGGCATGGACTCGCTTGTAAGGAGCTCAGTGGCACTTGCTGGCTGAAGAGATGGCTAGAGAGGAATTAGTTTTCCACAGCTTCTGCCTTCGCCCTGTTTATTACTGAATTTTAACAGCTAAGCTACTTTCCTCTTCCTTTTGTTTTTAAAATTGAAGGAAAGAAGAAGAGAAGAGCCTCCAAGTTTCTCCTTAAATGTAATTGAATTCAGCAGATGCATTGTGAAGTGACTGTCTGTAACCACGTCTTTGGGACAGTCAAGACATTGATGCTGGCACAAAGCTCCATGAGAGTGAGATGAGGTTATTGCTCGGAGTCTGGACCAGGCCCCAGCACCACGGTTCACTTTAAAATTAAAATTGC
This sequence comes from Petromus typicus, assembly GCA_004026965.1. Classification (NCBI taxonomy): domain Eukaryota; kingdom Metazoa; phylum Chordata; class Mammalia; order Rodentia; family Petromuridae; genus Petromus; species Petromus typicus. The sequence goes on from PVIR01017266.1 coordinate 34,589, forward strand.
TACATCAGGTTTAATTTCCTCCCCAGAAGGGCGATAACCTTTTCAATGAAGCAGACTTAGCCTTTTCTACTTATAAATGGGACTGTGCGACTGTGACATTATAACACCCCTTACTGGCAAGAAAGCGCTGTTAGAAATGTGTGGAGATGCAAAGCACCACAGTGCACTTAGAATACGATCCCTTAATGTGAGAGAGCAAAGAAATAAAACAGAAAACAGAGCTGTTCTTGCTTTAATATGAAAAAAACAAAGAAGCAAATATAAGTCTAGTTGTTGGGGTCAGAGACAAACGGGATAGAGAAGAAGTACAGATTGTCCGTCCCTTTCCCCGCCTTGCTGTCTGTCTGTTCACTTTCTCTGCTGGCGCCACCCTTCCCAGTGGGTCCTTCCTGGGTCCCCAGGATCTTCTCCCTCCTTCTTCTGTTCCCAGGTTGTTATTTTCCTGTGTTTTGGTTTCTGAGTCTCGGAGAGGCTGATCTGTGGCTGCTTACTGCTCCGCCATCTTCCCAGAAGCTCCTGACAAGAACCTATTTTTAAATAGTCTTATTTTTTATCATTTGATGAATGGCTATGAGTATTATTACATATTTAATAAAGGAATTAATTAATATCTAAATAAAGGAAACATCTTTTAAAATCTGGTGGGAGGAGGGGAGAGTAGAACTCAAGTCAGCCTG
>PVIR01017267.1:0-34957 GCA_004026965.1 Petromus typicus
GGCCCAGAATATCTATACTTTTTAAGGTTAAGTCATACCCTACTGTGTTTATCACAATTTGTCTATTCCTCTGCAGATATTCTGGATAATTTAGATTGTATCCATCTTATGGCTATTGTGAATAATGCTATGAAAATTTGTGTACAATATCTGTTTGAGATTCTATTTTCAGTTTTGGGGCATACTGATGGAAGTGGATCTTTTACATCACATAGTAATTCTATTTTTAATTTTTGAGGAGGTCCATGATATTTTTTATGAATGGGTGCGGAATTCTTTATTTTCACCATTAGCAGTTTCTTAATGATCGCTCAACATTCTCAGCACTTGTTTGTGTGTCCCTCCCTCCATCCTTCCCTCCCTCTCTCTCTTACTTTCTTCCTAGAGACTGTCTTAAAGGGTTAAGATGATGTGTTGTGGTTTGAGTTGTATTCCCTACCCTTCTTTTAAGTGGTGCTGGGTATTGAACCCAGGACCTTGAGCATGCTAGGTGAGTGCTTTACTCATGAAATGCACTTACAGCTCCAGGTCTGTGGGTTTTTTAAAAAATAAAACTTCCTTTGAGAAGGAAAACAAAAACATTTTCAGTAATCAGTACTATAAAGTCCATTGGTTTGCAAGACTTATTTTCTCTTTTGCATGTTAGTTTTCTCTAGAATGAGAATATCAATAGTGTGCCAATGTAATGACCTTCTGAGGAATACAAAGAGCCTGAGATTGGAACCAGGTCTGTCTTCAGTATATTGCTGTGAAGCCTTGGTAAGACAGTAGAACCTCCAAGCACTTCAGTTGTTTTATCTGAAGATGTGCACAGCGCCATGTAATAGTGGTTCTCAAACTTTAGCAAACACTGGAATCACCTACAGGGTTAGATAATGCACACAGACTGCTGGTTTTAGATGGTCCCTGAGAATTGCACTCTTATGGATGAGACGATGTTGCTAGCCCACAGAACGCTGCTCTGTCTGCTTGTCTTGGAGTGAGACAATATAAGCCCCGGATAAGCAGTGAAATCCAAGAAAGCAGGACTTCTCAGGACTGCACGAAGTTGATGGGAGTTGACAGTTTGGGAAGTGGGCCAACAGGGAGAGTATCAGGAAGAAGGAGATGAGTTTGTGGGAGTGAACCTGGGAAAGGGACAAAGATTCAGTTTTCTTAGGGCACAACTTTGCCAGGGAGTGGTGTCCCTTCTGTTGGACGGTCCAGTAAGTATTTTTGTTTGGTTACGACAAGGAGGAAAACCCAGTGAACAGCATGGTAATACCTATTTTACACAGTGTTAGCCTCGGTTTATTTTCTCATGCCACAAGAATCCCACAAGGACAAAGTACCAATCCCTTCCTGTGAAGGTTTGTCCTGAGGGCTGCAGTTTTCCGGCCCTCTCCTGCGCACGACATAGTCGCTCCAGGTGTGGTCATTATGTCTGGCTCCCCTGAAGGAAAGAAAGGAGGGAAGAACTGAGGACAGGCCAGTGTTTATATGAGGAAACTAAAACTTTTCCAGAAATTCTCGGCGTTTGCTGCCTATGCGTCCAGTGCTCGGAGCTGACTCTTGGCTGTCATCAGCTTCGAGTCTGGCTAAGTGATGTTGGATCTGAGTTGTTTGCCACCCTAGACTGATTCAGCATTACTCAGTGAGATGAAATGGCTTTATGATGTGTTCTAGTTTCAGAATTTTTTGATCTGTACTTAGTGATTTCAGAGGAAGGCAGAGAGGCCACCGTAGACAAAGCTTTAGTTTTTCTAAGACTTCTTATAGAATTGAATTTTTTTTGGCTGTGTGACTTTTGGATGTTGAAATCAGTATGGAGATACTCCCCAAAACTACAGAAATTTCTTTTGACCCAGCTATTTCCCTTTTAGGTATCTTTCCACATAAGTTAAAGACAGCATGTTACTGTGACACACACATACCTATATTTATAGCAGCACCATTCATAATAGCTCTACTTAGAAATAACTTTTACATTCCATTGACAAATGAATAAAGCAAATGTGGCATTTACAAACTTTAGTCATTTGTAGAGAAATGGGTGCATCTTAATGTTGAGTGAAGTAAATAGGTTGTACAAGCTTAATTAGTATATTATAAACACAAAATATACATAAAGAACAAAATAGGAGACAGAAGATAGGAAATATGGAGATAGAGCTTTTGCAGATAGGAAGGAGACCAAGAGATGGATTTAGGAGTGAGGGAGAAGAAGGATAGGAAATTTTTAAAAATTAATGAAGATATGATACGTATATGTACCAACTCCACACAAGGGATGTGATCATAATGTATTAAAAACATGAATTGATACAAATAAGTACAAAAAAGAAAAAGCGAACATTCAGGAAGATCACAGGAAGAAAGGGTGGTCATAGGGCTTGCAGCACGGTGGAGGCAGGAGACCTCAGCCACAGGTGCCATGGGGAAGACAGGAGGAGAGCAGCAGAAAAAAGTGGACAAGGTCTCGTGGGTAGGTCTGGGCTGATGAGATCGGAGTGGGAGGAAGTTAGAGACTATTGAGACCCACAGATACAGAGTGAAGGGTGTGAGCAGCAGGCAGGGATGGGGGGGTATAGGGATGAGAACGAAGAGTAGAGAGCTGTACCTTCTCCACACACCAGCTCCCCAGACATTATGTCAGCATTTTGTCTTGCTAACAGGTAGTGATAAGAAAGAACGCTGGACACAAATCCAGACGTAATGGTGTCCGAAGAGGGAGACAGTGACGGGAGATGGCTGATGTGCAGGAAGCACTGGGTACCTTGAAGGAGAAAATGTACCTGAGAAAGTAGCAGGAAGGGGGGAAGGAAGCCACCGTCCATCAGTCTGCCACCCTTGGATCCAGGTAGACATGCAGCATTGTCACAGATGGCACATTCATCTGCTCCTTTAGTCACTGGGATGGGTGGGGGCAGGGCTGAAGAGTGGTTGGAGATGAGAAAATTATTTTGGGTAATCCAGGTGGGGCCCCAGGAATTACAAGTGTCTTGTGGTGAAAGAAAGAGGCAAGAGAGGCAGGGCGAGGGGGAGAATGAAAATGTGAGATTTGGTTTGAAGATTCTACACTGTCTGTTTTAAAGTCAGAGAAATGGATTGGTCAAGGAATACAGGTAGATTCTGGAAGCTTATTGGGAAAGGAAATGCCCTTTCCTAAAGCTTCCAGAAGGAACACAGCCCTGGTAATACCTTGATTTTAATACAGTGAGACCAATTTCGGATATATGGCCACCAGAACTCTAAGCAATACATTTGTTTTAAGCTTCTAAACTTATGATAATTTTTTACTTCAGCAATAAAGAACTGATATATCACACAAGCATCAAATGGTTCAATAGACTAGGAAACATAAAGATCACTAAGATCTTATTGTAGCCTTTCCATGATCACCGGCTCACGGGTTCACGTCAGGGACCCTCAAACTGTAATGCGAATGGAAATCGTCTTGAGTAATTACTCTAAAATGCAGGGCCCGATGAACGAGATCTGGACAGCACTGAAATTCTATATTTCTAGTTAGTCTCCAGGTGATGTGATGTTGTTGGTCTATCCAGGGACTCGAAGCTGTGGATCCATTCTACGATATGGTAACCGAGAACAACAAAGCTTTTTGATGTATAGGTATAATTAGGACATGGTTAAGTCATATGTGTGGAAAATTCTTGGCATGATCAGCTGACCTTCAAGTTTGTGTATCTGAAACTTTCTAGTGCCAACAACCTGGTGATCCAAGCTCTCTTCAACAACTGTCATGATAATCCAATAAGAGGACATGTTTAAAAGCAAGAGATATTTGTATAACACGAGTGTTATCTACCCACATGTTGGGCAAGAGCGGATTTGTCAAGATGGTGTCTGTATCATTTGGTACTCATCATTTTCTTGATAGATTGAAATAGAAGTATAAAGTATACTATATAAATACTGTATAAATACTGTATAAAGTATTTCCAGTACTTCTAGTAATTTTTGTCTTTTTCCTTTTAAGTCCTCTGTTCTATTATATATCTGTGGAACAGAACATTTGGAAATTAATACATATAAAAAGCTTACAGGAAAGGAAATAGCTAACTTTAATCCCATAATTGAACAATACCAGAAGCTAGAACTTTCTCAAGAGTGCGTATTGAGTTGGTGTCCTTTGAGGGTCTTTGCAGAGCAATGTCTTCCTTCAGTCTTACAGAAAAGCGTAACTTTATACTTTTATACCATCATTGAAGCTCCACATTATCCACAGTAATTTCAGTCATACTAGGCAGGCAATGCTTTATCATTAAAGCCGTAGTTCTCAAGTGAAGCAGTTTTGCCCCCTAGGGGTCATTTCACAACGTCTGGTGATGCTTTATGCTCTCACAGCTTGGGCTAAGTTGCTACTGGCATTTAGCGGATAGTGGTCAGGGATGCCGCTAAACACGCCACAAAGCACAAGGCAGCACCCACAACCATCATGGCAGTGCTGTCAGACTGAGAAATCTTGCTATAGACCAGGGGTTTTCAGTCTTAGGGAGCAACAGAATTATCTGAAAAGTTTTAACAGTTTTCTCACTCCTTCCCTCTTCTATCTTCCTCAATTTATGACTTAGTAAGTGTGAGAGGAGGCTGAGAATTTGTGTTTCCAACAAGTTTTCAAGTGCTGGTCTGGGGATCACACTTTGAGAACACTTGCCACAGGGATTAATAACTACACAACTGTGATTGGTCTCATATAAATCGTAGCTCCATACTTTGTACTCTCACTCATATTTAATTTGTCTGACCATATATCTCTGGTATGTTGCAAACATCTCCTGGGCATAGGCCAGGTCTCCTTCCCTTGGCTTGTCCTGCGGCTCTGAAAACAGGCCTCTTTCATTACTGTGGACCAGATGGTTTCATTTGACCACAGGGACTTGGCACTGTATAAATGGCTCCAAGGACAAATGAGTGAGCTGTTGGCTTGGAGGAGATTGACACAGAGATGGGACAAATGAAAATGGAGAGAAAAGAAACAGCCATTTGTGTTGTGTTAAGACACGCTTTAGTAGTGTCCTGAAACCTCAACACAACTGTACTCTGTTTAACTAAATGGACGGTGTTTTAGTGTAGAGGGAAGACTCTGAATCAAGCATGTGGTCTTTTTAATGGAGTTCGGTTAACTTTACTCTCAATAGACCAACAGGCTCAAGGAAGGAGAGATTTCTCTCCTCTATTCCTGACTTCATAATCTTCTTCCCAAAGCTTCTTTCTCCCACTCGGCCCTCTGTGAACTCCTGCCAGTCAGCCTGAGGGCACAGCGTAGTCACCTCTGAGAGAATCACATCGACACTGTGGACTGAGGTGGGCTGGGTTTGACTTGAGAAAACTGAGGTAAAGTTGGGAAGAAAGGGTTGGTGGCCATTTCCAGGCACAGGTTGGGCCAGGAAGTACCCAAAAGTTATCTGTCAAAACATAAGGAACACACTGACTTTTGTTCTCAGTGGGTCTGCTATGAGATCAAAAGTTAGGAAAACTCTAGGGGTGAGGTGAGGTGTTCAGGCTGAGGAGAAGTAAGGACTGAGACAGGCCTGATTTGAAATCCTCTCATCCGACTTTTCCTGGACCAGTGAACACAACAAACAGATGTCCTCCTTAAAGCCTTCCTGGGTCTGTCCGGCTGCTCCTACATACTTAGGGCAGGGAAAACAACATTCTTCTATGGTAGTTAGTATGTAACAGTTTAAAAAGATCTGAGAATACTAATTATCTATATTCCTATCAACGGTATTACAAGTTAGATTTTCTCTCCTTTTTTAGAAAAAAACTGAACCTGGGTGAGAATCACTTACCCAAATGAGTACAGAACTAGAACTTGTACCTAGTTCCAACTGTCTTCATACCTATGCTCTTTTCATTAAACAGAAGGTGATTTGGGGCTTGGGTTGTCACCCAAGTTTCTTCCTTGGGTATTTTGAAATTATTTTTGTGTTGAAGGGGTGTCTTTCTTTGCTCTTTGCTCGGACAAAATACCAGACATTGGAACTTAAAGGAGTAGACGTTTTTTGGCTCCTGTTTGAGGATTTTCAGAACTTGCACAGTTGGGGCCTGGTGGAAGGGTCTGGGGGGAGGAGAACTGCTCAGGTTATGAAGGCCAGGAAGTAGAGGGGGAACAGAGGAGATGGGAGGCAGACGTCCCCTCCCAGGTGACAAGCGCAGTGACTGGCTTCTTCTGACCAGACCTCACTTCATAACACCACATTTAGCTATGGTACCTCCATGATCCAATCACCCATTACAAACCCCAAGTACGAGCGTGGGGGGCTTTGGGAAGTAGGCTAGAGAGGAGTTCTAGGGGAAGTCACCCTATCTTCCAGTGATGGGATCTTATAGCTGTGTCTATCTAGTCTAGTTAGTGAAGTTCAGCCACTTCTTTAGGGATTTTTTTTTAAAAAAATTGTTCCCTTTAAATATTAAAAGATTATCCACCACTAAAGATGTCAGCTCACTCTACCCTGTCATTTTTAGGGAGAGAGGCCTTTTCAAGCACAGAAGAGTAAACTTGGCAGTGTGAAATGTCACTTATATACCCCATGACGGTGTTCGGTGACACGCAGCCACGGCGCACGGGGACACCTCGCCAGGCACACGTCTCGCCACCTGTCTCTTCTCCACCTGTGTGACAGTCACCAGCGTTTCGCATAAACAGCACGGGCCGGCTGAGAGGCCTCTCACACGATTCGAGCCGAGTCTGCGCGGTGCCATAAAAGCCAGTTGAGTCCCAGACGCGAGTGGCTTGGGTGGCAGCTGCAGCCAGCAGCGGACCCAAAGGGGAAGGCGGAGGCGCAGGGGCTCGGGGTCGTGGGCTGATGGTTACACGGGGCAGCTCGGGAGTCGCCACCCCCCAGAAAACCCCCTGAGGACAAACTGGGGAGGCCAACCTGGCCGCCACGACAACACACCTGACACGACGCCAGGTCTGTGTCACTTGGCAACAGCCGGAGGAGAGATGCTCGTCTTTATTTTGCTAGTTCTTGCTTCTGAAACCCAACAGTCAGGATGCGATCTGCTCCTTGGATTTTGTGTTTCAATGTGGTCTTTTTAAAAGAGCTATTTTAAGTATGTTCTTCTTGAAGGGTACGCTTTCATCTTCCCAGCCTCCACCAGAGCACGTGGGCACGGCCCGATGAGAACCCAGCCTCTTCCCGTGGCAGTGTGCTCCCGCTGCCCCGCCGGGGGACATTTTGCTTCAAAGTGAGGTCTCCGTGGTCACAGCTGCCCGCGGACTTGAGAGGCTCGTGACTCCTTCCAGGCCCTTCTGTCTCCGCAGTGCCCACTAGGGGGCGCCCAGGTTCCCATCCTAAGCAGGAAGGCCGAGCACCTGGACAGGTTCTTTGGTGCGTGGGGGGGGGAGAGGACGCGTGATCACTTGCCTCAGCTCTCTGTGTTTTGGTGAGAGATCCGCCTATTTCTGCGCAGCATATACCAGAGTTGAATTGTAAAAGCAAGAAAACCCCCCAAAGGCAGTACAACTCAGTCAGGTTTAGATTTCTGCGTCGTCGGTTCATTACTGTTTTACAACTGCAAACAAAATTCTCCAAACTACAGTGACCTCCAAAGGTCGGGGAAGGGTGTAAAAGTGAATATGTGCGCTTTCTGGAAAGAAATTGGAGACAGGTGTAGTGAACGTTTTCTACCCAGGTGGCTCCAAACTGGAGCGTGGATCACAATCACGGGGAAGGCTTGTTAAAGCACAGATTTTTGGAGTTCTAGCCTGAGAGCTTCTGATTTAGGAGCTGCTGGGCGGGGCTTTCACGCTGGTAACGAGTTGCAAAGTGATGTTGCTGCCGTTCTGGAGACTTCAGTTAACAGCCACAGCACCAGAGTATCCTGTGGTATTTAGAAGAGGAAAAATGGCTTGGAGTGAGGAAAGGACACACTGTGAGTCTGTATAAACAGCGATTCCTTCTTAGCCGTAGCAAAAGTCACCTTTTCATTTTGCTTTTTATGGCTTTACCAGTGTTCTTACTCCGAAGAATGCCAAGAGCGCAATGCACTATTGTTAGATAAATCTACCAGGCCGGGATATGTTACATGTAATGGCAAGTCAGGGACAAATAAGCAGGCAGCTGGTCCATTGTGGGAGATACACTGAGGCGATTTATTTAAATTTGCTTGATTGTTTTTCTAGTAGGGAAATGAAACATTCTCTCTATTGTGCAGGTGTTCAAGTGCTTTTTTAAATGGCTAGATATTTAAAGTGACAGTCAAGTCAAGGTTAAGAGGGTTAAATGAGAAGGCATTCATAGACAGGGATTTCTAAGCTTCCTACATCTAGCTCTTGCTTCCTTAGAAAGGCTAAGAGAGTATTTGCAAGAGTATATGAAAATACATTTAGTTACTCATATTACAGTTCATGGTGCTCACTCGGTGTTAGCAGTGCTTCCTCCTGTGACAGCCTCTTTTTTAGACTGGTTGTCACTTATACCTTTCTATTCTCACTAACCTGTCCTGTGCAGCACAAGGGAGACTGTTTGAGAATCGCCTCCTGGAAGTCAGGCCCGCGGGCTTAACTGACAGGCAGGCCACAGTTACTTGGTTTAGTGTCCAAACTGGCATCAAGTCTCGGGACATAAGTCTCTGTTTGTGGCCCTGCCCCTCTGCCTCTGCTCTCTAGCAGGATAGCTCCTGGGTAAATCCCAAGTGAGTTTTCTGTGGTCGTATGTGGTCTTCAGGTATCATTGGGTTCTCTTAAGAGACAATATTTCTCCCTTCCTGAAGAATACATCCCCAGGTATAACAAGCAGCCATTTTTCCTTTCTCTCTTTCACATAATGACTGTGAAATCCCTTCCACAAGAACATAAAGGTTCTGTGCTGTTCTGTTTCTAATTTCAGAACAATAAGTCTCCAAGGTACCAACACCCACCGGAAAAAGAGCGCACGGTGCCTGACAAGGTGAGGTCTTTGTTTGCTTGAATTTCAAGTCTTTCACTTTGTGAAATCCCTGACACTTTGGCTATAAATCACTAAAAGGTAGATGTTCTCTGAAATGAATTTTGCATGAAATGTCAGCCAAGTCTAAGGGACAGCAACAATATTTACGACTGGTGGTATTTCCTAGGGGAGGTAAGAGAAAAGGAAGCCAACATAGTCTAGCTTGTCTGAGGGACTGAGAAGAAGGGAAGAGAAAAGAGCAAACCTCTTTCACTCAGTTATTTTGTTTCTGCCATTTTCACTGCAAACAAGAGCGGCTATTCTCAAAGAAAATGGTTTTGGAGTGTTTATCCATCATGTGGGTAAAGAATGAGTTAGAAGAATGTGGGCAGCTATGTAGGGGAAATAAGCAAACCTGAAACTATTTTGGGAATGTAGTTGTTAATAAGGAGATTGTTTTACGAAGTCCTCCACTCTGAAAGTCTGTTCAGTCCTCATCGCTGCTTCTCCTGGTTTGCCTTGGAAAGCCCCCTGGTGTTCACGTGGGGGAGGAAAGGCTGCAGAGCTAACGGCCCACAGCGCTCATAGCAAAATAAACAAACATGTCCGTCTGCTCTCCCACGGCTTCCAAGTCAGAGTCGGATGCTAACTTGCACTTTCAACATTTCCCCTGCTTCCTTTCCTTGCTATCTCCACACGGGCCTCTTGAATATTCCTCTTGAATATTAATCAGCTTTCTCCTCTTTGAGGCAAAATACCAGACACCACAACTTAAAGGAGGAAAGGTTTAATTTGGCTCACAGTTCAGGAGTTCAGTCCATGGTGACCCGGCCCGAAAACAGAACCATCACCGTGGACACACATGGAGCAGGAGAGCTGCTCACTTTGACAGTCAGGAAGCACACAGGTAGGGGGTTGGGGACCCCAAAGCACACCGCCACGTGACACACCTTCTGGAGCCAGTCTCTAGCTCCTGATGGCACAGTTAGCTATGAATAAGTCAATGGACAAACCCATTAACGAGTATAGTACTCCATGACCCAACGCGCCTCACTTAGGAACATATGAGACTTTGAGGGGACATTCTGTGTCTAACCCAAAACAGTCCTGAATTGGAATTTTGATAGAGATTGTATTGATCTGTAGTCTGGTATCTTTGCTTAAAAATTCTCTTCCTTTCTCTCTTCTTATTCCATTAAAAAACCCTCCACTGAAATAATTCACATATGTATATTTAGCAGTTTAAATGTATATTGAGGGCTTTTGGCCTATAAGAATAGAACAGCCATCCTTATGAGTTTTTCTTTTTTTTTGAGACAGGATCTTGCTTTGTAGTTCAGGCTGGCCCAGAGCTCAGCCTCCAACTCACATCACAGCAATCCTCCTGCTTCTGCTTCCCGAGTGCTGGGATTACAGGCATGAGCCACCACGCCCGGCACTGTGGTATGTGGTACTGGTTGCTGCTGGGGTGAGTCTCCACGCCCAGTATTGTTACGTGGTTACCGGGGATCCAACCCGGGTCCTTATGCTTGCAAGACAGGCGCCGGAACCACTGAGCTATATCTCTGGCCCCCCTTATAAGTATTTTTGATTTTCCTATAAATGGAGTTTTCTTAATTTTCATGTTTTAGTGTTGCTCATTGCTATTATATAGAATACAATGGATGTTTGAGTGTTGATCTTGTATTGTGCATTCCTTCTCAACTCTTCTTAATTCTCATAGTATTTTAGTAGATTTTATAGAATTTTTTTTTTGTTTTGTTTTGTTTATAAGATGGTGTTCTTTGTGGACGTGCTGCCGAGGTTAGCACAAGATTATGTCCTTTGTGAATAGAGGCAGTTTGACCTCTGCTTTGCAGTCTGGATGACTTTTGTTTCACTTTATTGCCTCTTCACCCTGATTAGAATTTCCAGTAGAGTGTTGGGTAGAAGTGTGGAATGCTTGTGTTGCTCCCAGCGCTTTTCTTCTAAGACTTTCACCATTAATTATGGTTTTAGTTCTGAGTTTTTTTTTTTTTTGTAGATGGTTTTTATTAAGTTTAGGAAGTTCTTTTTTTAATTCTTGAGGGCTTTTTTTCCCTGTCATGGGAACACACTGAATTTTGTCAATACTTTTTCTCAGTGAGATAATCATATGGATGTTTGTATATTGATGTGGTATGTTGCGTGTATTGATATTGGGTATTAAACAATCTTGTGCTCATGGACTAAATCTAACTTTATCACTTTGTAAGATTCTTTTTATAGGTTTCTGATTCATTTTGCTAATACTGTGTTGAGGAATGATGGTTCTATATTCATAGGAAATATTAGCCTAAACTTTTCTGTCCTTTGGGAGATGGTTTTGTTGGACATTATGGCTTGTATCTAGATGTCCTCCCATAGCTTTATAGATGGGGCTTTTCATAGGTGACTGGATCTAGAGGTGTGTGAATGTGGTTTAAGGGTTTCTGGTCCCTAAATTAGCCTACTGATAGATTCAGCGTAGCATTGGGTGTAAATAATGGGGAGAGAGTGTGGGCTTATAGCCTAGATAGAATATGGCCGCCGAGGGGGTGGGGGAATGACAGGTTAATTGCTTGCTGTTCTACAGACTCTGTCTTCTCCGCTGTGCTGCCTGCCTGGAGCCAGTGGACGTGGACTGAAGCCGCTGAGAACTGTGAGTTGGAATGGACCTTTTGTCCTTTAATTATGGGTTTTGGGTTTTTGATCTTAGCAGTGAGAGAAGGAGCTAAGACAATGTTGGTTCTTAGAGCTGGGGAGCATTAATCTCGTGGACTGAGCTGGGAAATATTTCCTGGCATTCTATTTTCAGAAGTTTCTTTAAGTGATTTAATTGAGCAATGATGCCGTCTACATCTGGCTATTTCTTTGTGGTTTGAACATTAGACTTCAGTTTTTCAATTTCTTGAGAGTGTTTCAAGAATTTTTGTTTTTCTAAAAATTTGTCTATTTAGTTCATTGTATTTTCTTATATTCTTTTTAATTCTATCAGTAAAGATTTTGCTTCTTTATTTCTCGTTTTAATAATTTTATCCTACCTTCTTGATATGTTTAGTAAAGTTTTGTTGATTTTTCTGATATTGAAGAACCCACTCTGGTATCATTGATTTTTTTCCTTATTATTTATCTACTGTATTTTATTTGTTTCTATTCTAATGTTTATTATTGTAACCTGCTTGATTTCCTGACATGAAAAGTTTGGTGGCTGATTTTTCTTATTAAATACAGTCCTTTACAACTATATATTTCCCTATGCACTGTTTTACTGATATCCAATAAAACTTGAAAAGTTTTTTGTTTTAATTCATCTCAACATATTTTCTGACTTCCTTTGTGATTCTCCTGTTTTGTTGATTGTTCATAGGTGTCGTTTTTAATTTTCACATTCATAATTTTTATCAATTTCTAAATTTTATTTTTCTGTCTAATTTGATTCAGCTGCAGTTGGAGATGGTACTTAGTATGATTTTCACCCTTTGATATTTATCCAGGCTTGTCTTTTGGCTTTCTGCATGTTCCAGGTGCATTTGGCATTAACATGTTTTCTGGCGATGTTGGGTACTGTGCTGCAGATGTGTGTCTAGCTACTTTATAATGATTTTTCAATCTTTAACATTTGCATTGCTTTTTGGATTATTTGTTCACATCCTTTATTAAAAGTGGACTATGGGCTGGGGGTTTAGCTCAGTGGTTCTGATGCCTGTCTTGCAAGCACAAGGTTGAGAGTTTGACCCCAGTGCTAGCAGTCAATACCACACGCCACAATGTAGGGCATGGTGGCTCACACCTGTAATCCCAGCACTCAGGAGGGAGAGGCAGGAGGACTGCTGTGAGTTCGAGGCTTACCTGGGCTATGTAGTGAGCTCAGAACCAGCCTGAACTATACAGTCTCAAACTTTATAGTCTCAAACTTAAAAAGAAAAAAAAAAAAGTGGACCACTGACATGTCCAACTGGGATTGTTTAATTGTTTTTCCCCTTTTTATGGTACCAGAGGTCAAATCCAGGGCATTGAACTACACCCATGACCCATTTTTATTTTTGATCTGAAATGAGGTCCACTAAACTGCTAATATTCCCCAGGAAGAATTTGAATTTGGGATCCTTTTGTCTCAGCCTCCCAAAGTGCTTGAATTACAGGCATGCTTGTCTGCTTCTCACGTGCATTAATTTATAGTTCATTTATTTTTGGTTGCTATTGTTAGTTATCTATAAATATGTTTTCAGTGTGAGTTAACTCTTGTCACTACAAAATACTCTTCTTTATCTCTAATTAAATTGTGTTTTAAAGTATGACTTTTTTTTTCCTATACTTGCTTCAACTTTCTTTAGAGTTTCTGTTTACATGGAATATCTGTTTTCATAATTTTCTTTTTTTACTTGTAGAAATATGTGCCCTGCAGACGTCATATAGTTAGGTCTTGATTTTAAAAAATCTAGTGACACTGTCTGCCTTTTGATTACGTTATCGGATTCAGTGATGTTGAGTGCTTCTGTTACAGTTAAGTTTATGCACGAGAATTTCATTTTCATACCTCACTCTGTCCTGTTCCTCTGGTCCCTCCTTGCCTTCTTTCTTTCATACCGAGTGGATTTTTTGTATGGTAACATTTTAATTCCTTTAATAATTTAATACAGCTTGAGAGATTGTTTCCTAGCTGTTATTCTGTGGTTTACTATATACTTGTCTTGTTACTTGTTATTTTATGGCTATTGCGTACATGCTAAATGTTCTAAATCTACTTTATATTTACACTAACTTTCTTCAGTGAAGTACAGAAATTATTCCTGTACGAGTTTCTTTCCCTTTTTTATATCATTATTATGCATACTCTCTTTATGTATGCCACAAAACCAACAATGCTATAATAAACAATAAAAAATTATGCCATGTCGTATGTCTGTTTAAAAAGGGGGCAGAAAGCGGAAGAGCAAAGATGTATTTATTGCTTCTTATATTAATGTTCTTTTCCTTTCTCACCCTTCTTCCTTGCTTCTGTGTCTGCTCCTTCTCCTCCTCCTCTTTCTAGTTTTCTTAATTCTTTCTCTGAGTTGAAGTTACCATCTGGTGTCATTTCTCTGCTACAATAGAACTTGAGTAACACCTTTCATGACATTGTCCTGTTCACCAGGATGGTGTCTCATTATTATTATTCTTTAATGTCCCATAGAATAATAAATTTCAAATTTATTTTGGCAACTGGACAGTGACTGCCAGCTTTGACTTTGTACGTATGCTCATAAAACAAGTCCAAATAACTATCCTGTGTTGTTATAGTTTTATAAAAGGAAGAGTATTTTCCACCTTTTCCCTGACTAAATTGGAAAGCGGCAATCTGAGAGAAAGAACCTTTTTTTTTAGGTTTTTTGAGACAGGGTCTCAGTTTGTAGTTCAGGCTGGCCCTGACCTCGGCCTCCAACTCACATCACAGCAATCCTCCTGCCTCTGCCTCCTGAGTGCTGGGATGACAGGCGTGAGCCACCACACCTGGCACTGTGGTATGTGGCACTGGTTGCTGCTGGGTGTGAGTCTCCACGCCCTGCATGGTATGTGGTTACCTGGGATCGAACCCCGGCCCTTGTGCTAACAAGACAGGTGCCGGAACCACTGTGCTAACTCCTCGGCCCAAGAACAACCTTTTCTAAGAGAAGATAATTGGTCGTGGTAAGCTAAGAATTTTGTATAAGGCAGATGAATAGTTCATTGATGATAAGCATTTGGGAACTTCATATTTATGCAAGTAATAATATTTTAACAGCAGCAGTCAGTTGCATTTCATACATATTATATATGATCCAGGCATTGTCTATATTAGTTCATTTACTAATAGCATAATCTGTGAAGTAGATACAATTACCATCATCATTATACCGTCAAAAAAACTAAAGGGCAAAGATTTGGAGCACCTTGTCCAAGGTCCTGCAGTGGAAGAGCCAGGGTTCAGATTTTAGAGCTGTAGCTCCAGCATCTAGATGCTAAATTGCTGTGATATGCAGCAGTGGTAGGTTGGGTACATGTGGTGTTAGATTGTAGTGAGTTATCAGAAGTAACTCCCACTCAGATAATGGTTTTGTTAGGGATAGTAGAAAAAGAATAAAGTTCTGTGATGTGTTGTGGAGAGGGAAATTTGGACCCTAACCATGTTAGCAATAGGTTAAATGGGAGTACAGTAGCAGTCTCTATACATGTATTGAAGCAGAGAGCATATAAAAATACTAGAACAAAGCAGGTTGCTACCCAATCTGTTGCCACAGTCAAAAGTTTGGGTATGGTGTTTGGCTTCTCTTTCCCTCATGTCTTGCAACTGACTGAGCCTTAATTTTGAAAATTTTATTTACTTCTTAAGTTTCTTTTTAATTGATCGCATATCATTTAATATATTTATGAGGTACAGTGTGGTAATTCAGTAAATGTATGCAGTGTATGGTGATTCAATCAGGATAATTAGCATTTACCATCTCCTTATCCTATTTTCATATTCAGGGCCTCTGAACATCTTTCTTTTAGTTCTTAATGCAATATTTAATGGGTTATTTAAACTGTGGACCCCCTGCCATGCTCCACGACATTAGAACTCACTCCTCCTCTACTTTGACTATTGTACAACCTCAGTCCATCGTCTGTTCCACCTGCCTTTCCAGTACATCTCTGTTCTCTCTTCATCTGTGAGATCAACATTTGTGGCTTCCTTTTATGAAAACATTCAGTGTCTGACTTATTTTACTTAACATAATGACTTAGTCACTGGGTCTTACTCATTTAACACCCTGAATGTCTTTTAAATTCATTGACCTCTCTTGTTTTCTCATGAACCCATTTTGGGCTTGGCTAGGTAATTCTGGCATCCCTAACTGGTCTTCCTTGAATCTTCATTCTGTACGCTGAGTTCTGTAACATAAAAATCTGATGACATCGCACCCTGTAGCACAGCGTGTAAAGTATTTTATTCTACCTTTAGAAGACTCCTATGTCCCACCTGGTATTTTACTTTCCTGCCAATTTTGTATTGCTCTTTCTTGTTCTAAACTATAGCCAGAGTAAACACTCAGTTTTCTCAAAGTGCTTTTAAAAAATGATAAGTTTGAATCACTTGTACTTAAATGGATGTACCTTGAGGACATCTTCATAAGTGAGATAAATAGGTCACAGGTGTGTAAATATCGTATCTTTTCTCTGGTCTGAGAAAATGAAGATGTAAATGAGGCCTAGAATGTATGTTATATATTGTGAAATAGAAAATACTGCAAGAGAAATAGGGTGAAGGGGGAAAAATAGTGAGATTATAACAAAGAAAGGAAACAAAGTTTAATAAGATTATAACAAAAAAGAAAGGAAACAAAGTTTATGTATATAGGGGGTAGGGATGGTAAGGTGGGTAGGGCTATGGGGAAAAATGAGAATTGAATTGTGTCATATACTGGTACAAATTCTCATTGTTCAGGGCAATCATGTGTATATGTAATGTACCAATAAAGATTTCATTAAAAAAATACAACTGTGTATTGAAAAATAAGCCTAATATCCTCTTTACCAAGATTCATGAATTGTGAAAGTTGTAACAGTTTCCTAGGGCTACCATAGCAGTGTGTCACAAATTAGGTGGCTTTGAACACTGCCTTCTTTCGAGGGTCTCCAGCTTGCAGATTATGGGACTTCCCAGCCTCTGTAACCGTGAGCCAATCCCATGTAAACCAGTCCTGGTCCCCTTGCTGGTTCTGTGCACCTCTGTGACCAATCTGCCTTGTGTCATTCCCTCCCTCTGACTCTATACTGGACTTGAGATTTACTCATAAACAATAGAATATGTTAGAAGTGACACTCTGAGACTTCCAAGGCTGTCCTTCCAAGTTTTTATTTTGCTTTTGGGATGCTTCCTCTCAGAACCTAACTACCGGCTGTAAGAGACTCAGGCCACAGTTAGTAGCAACTGCCAGCTTGGCACAGAGCCTTCAATCTCCAATGAGTGCATCCTTCAGATGTAAAAATCCTGAGCTTTGGCATGAGTCATACGCAGCAGCTATAAGAAGAGCATCTCTTCAGTCGCTAAGACCTGGGTGCGTGACTTACCTACTGCACTCAGGGTAGTCCGGTCACACTCAAGCTCAGGACTTTATGTCTAGAGCTGACAGTGGAAAGATGAAGTAGGCAGTGTAGAGCTGATTATGGAAGCCACGGGGGCAGTGGCATCACCAGGCATCTGAGTAAACAATACCAGCAGTGGTGTCAGGTGCCCGGAGCCTGCTTTGTGGTTTTGGTGTTTCCTAGGCTCTCTTGTTCCTGCTTCTTTTCTGAGCTCAGTTCTTCTGACTTCCTGGGAATTCCCTGGGCTGACTTTCACACTCTAAATTTTTTTTTTTTCTTCTCAAGTCAGCCGGGGTCAATTTTTGATGCTTGTAACAGTGACATTCCTTGTTAGGAAATGATACTGTTACTCTTTGCTGTCTTGTTTGGAAGAGCAGCCACAGAATTGGGAACACAGTCTTTTCATTCTCCTGAGTATTTTAACCAAGTAAGAAAAGACTGGAGCTTTTGAAGTGGTTTAAAACTGCTGAGAGGAGACACTATTGTGCAGTAGCTGAAAACAGACCATCAACTAGGCTGGCTTCGGGAGACGTGGGTGTTGAAGCCCAGGGACTGCTGCGGACTCACTGTGTTGTGTGAAGCGTGTATCTTGCTCTGTCTGGTCCTTGGATTCCTTGTGTATAAAATAAGAGTCAGACAGCGTTAGATGTTCCTTCGTGTTCCTTTGAGCTCTGATGTTTTCTGAGATTCCTCTCACTGACTTTAAGCAAATGTTCCCTGTCAACTTCATCAGAGGAGATCTATGGATGGCCTTTGGACCCCCGAGCCTCAGGGTCCCCCAGGACCTGGGCAACACAAATTCTAAATGCTTGGAATATGAGTACGATGCTTTTGAATAACAGCAGAGTGGTGCTCTTCTGATTCTGAGGGCTAACAAGTAATTAAGTGATGATACCGGAGAGGCATAGTTATAATCCATTGTGATAGATAATTTGTGTTAGGGGCTTGAGGCAAAGGCTTTGGCAGTCACGTGATCTCCCTAGGAGTGCACTAATGTGATTCTTCTAGAGTATGCAGTTATGTGGGTGCCTGTGGGGGGAGAATTGTCAAAAGGGCTCAGGGAGGAGGTCACACATAAACTAGAGAAGTTAATGAAGGAAACTCCAGCAGAGAGGACAGCAGCAGTGAGAAAGCCTGACAAAGCCATGGGAATGATTGTAAAACAACAGCTCCATGATCGGAACGAAGGATTTCTGGTTGAGTAGAGGTGGGAAACAAAAGTTAGGTTATCAGAGGCCTCCTACAACAGGATAAGGAGGTTATAGTCTTTGCCATGGCCAAATGGTAGCCACAGACATTTTTAAAGCTAGGAATTATTGGCACAGATGCACATCACATGGCTTACCTTTTGGTGAAGATGTTGGCAGCTGACAGAATCTGTTCTCTCCCTTTAGATACTTTGTATTTTGGGATTATACTTTGAGGTTTGTAAAATGACCTGAATCTCTTTGTTCAGGAGGCAGAGTTCAACTTCAGAAGTGCTGAGAAATTAAGGTGTTTCATGGAACAAGATGGCTGATTTCTGTGGGTGGAGATACATATTTTACTGGTTGTATGTGAGGGCAAAACTAGATCATGAATGAAAGTCTGAAACATTCTAATGCACATGTGGATTAAGTTAATGAAAGGTGCAGTTTCTTTCCTTCATGAGCCAATAATGTATGTGGTTTTTTTTTTAATTAGAAACTTTACCGGAAGTTTTCTTATCACTTGAAAAGCACCTACTTGCACATGGTCAGAGTGATAAAAGATATGGTTTCTTATCTGAATGCAGTGACATCTTAAAAAGCTTTCTTTTGTTATATTTAAACTTGCATGTCAAAAATCATTCTTGGCATACAGTTCTCTATTTATTCCTTGTTGCTGCCCGGCACTGTTGCTACAGTGAGACAGTCTCCTTTCAAGTTTTAAACTCTAATTGTTGGACAAAAGTCTTGATAATGCCAGACTCATCTCTTTGGTTGGTGAGGTATTGTTATGCATTGACAATATAAACCTGCGGTGGAATATTCTAATCCATCACCTGGCATAAGAGGCATTTTATCCTGGACTTTATGGAAAGATAATCCATTTTTACATTTATATTTCAAAGTGGGTTTTTCTGGCAGCTCAAACTATCACCCTAAGACCCACCTCTTCATGAAGTGGGAGCACAACAGTGCATTTTGAAATTAAAGAAAAAGCAACCAGTTTCTAATGTGGCATTTTTACTTTCGTTACAAACTTTTTTCGACTTGTTCTTTTGTAAAGTCACTTTCTGCTTTGCAAATGAGGAAGGCTCAGCTCATGACTCCCACTCACTTGGAAAACTTAGGAGAGAGGGGATATCAGGAGTCCCAGCTCCAGGATTCACCCTGCTGTTAACCCTGGAGGCACCTGTTTTCTTGTAATCCTCTGTCATAAAATATGCAAGGTTAATGCAAAGGGAAAGGAGAACCGGTGATTCATTGCACCAGGAATGTGTTAAATTGTACCCTAGTGTCCCGAGGCAGTTAATGTATCTTCCAAAGCAGGTTATTTATTAGGCAGTGATAGGGAGAGAGCAATGCAGGGGTGGGGTACATGAGGGTGTCCCTGGAAATCAGATAGCCCAGTGCTTCACTGAGGGTGCCACTGAGGCTCATGGGAGGAAGTGACTGACTTTCAGTCGCACAGCTACCTGCTCGCAGAGCTGGGCCTAACCTGGTTCTGTGAGCTCAAGGGTAATGCTTATCCATTTCTTCTGCCTCTAATTCTAGTAACTAATAAAAATGATCATAGGTCTTGCAGTCAGGAATTCATTTGGCATTTACATAGCACTTTATATTTGTAAGTACAGACTAGCGTTTTTTTTTTTTTTTCCTCTCTTGACAAGAAATGTCAATGGCCTAGAATCTAGGCTAACCGATGTTTTTGATGGTGCAGTTTATTGCGGGCCTATGAAATTGGCCCCTAGGGGCAGGATTTCTGAGTTTTGATGTGAACATAGCCAGT
The DNA here is from genome assembly GCA_004026965.1 of Petromus typicus. Taxonomy (NCBI): domain Eukaryota; kingdom Metazoa; phylum Chordata; class Mammalia; order Rodentia; family Petromuridae; genus Petromus; species Petromus typicus. The sequence goes on from PVIR01017267.1 coordinate 19,938, forward strand.
AACAAATCCAGTCTCCTCATTTTGAAGTGTGGCTGTCGAAGGCTTGTGGTGTCAGTGGCACGTGAACATAATGTGCTTTGTTTTTGTTTGTGTAAACTTAAATGAAAAGAACTTTCTGGTGTGGACAGTGTGAAATTTGAGAAATCACACACACACTTTCCTGTAATAATAGTAAGGCACAGAATAAAATAGTCCCTTCCCTAAATGGTTTATTTGTTGTCATACGGGGTAGTTTTACCTGCTACTTAAGACACATATTCTCCCATTTGGTGAAGGTCAGTCTTGGCAATTGTGGAAATAGCCTCAGAAATCCTACTTACAGAGAATGTATAGAATACAGTGGCTCAAGAAGCTTAGCTGGGGGCTGAAGTGAAAAGTAGCAGAGTGTGATTGAGTTGTCCAAAAGAGTAACCTTTCCCTACAACAAGATTCTGGTTAATGCTGAGATCTTAAATAGAGGTAGAGATAGTAGCTCAGATCTAAGAGTAACCTTCTATTGTTAGAGTTACCTCTGGGATGAAACTTGGAAAGAAATATGAGTCACATCTCTAGTTTCTCACCTGGTAGCCTCAGGGTTAGCTAGTTACTTTCTCAATCCTACTAACTACTCTTTTGATCACTTTCTGTAAGTTGGTGCCTTGTGTTGATTGTATTTACTGTGCTTGAAATAGGATGTTGAATGTTTTAACTCAAGGAAATTTGGAGGTTATAATCAAGCTCTTCATTGTATAGATAGGGAAATGCAACTAGAGCATAGTTAGTTATCCCAGGTAATCTAGTGTGTTAGCCAAAGGTCTGGGAGTAGAACCTCTTGTTGTGGTCCGAATCTTAAGTGTCCCCCAAAAGACTCATGTGTTGAAGATTTGGGGGTGGAGCTTTTGAAAAATGATTAGAGTCCGAGATCTGTGATCTGTGGATAGGTTCATAATTGAAGGACTCTTGGCAGATGTGGAACTGGCAGGAGGAAGAGCCCTGGGGGCCTGCCTTGAGAGGATAAACCTATCGCCAGGGCCTTTGTCACACTTTCTGTGTTTCTTGGTCGCCATGAGCTGAGCACCTTTGGTTCCCCATGGCCTCCTACAATAATGTATCACTTCACTGGAAGATCATAAATAATGAGTCCGAAAGGCCGTGGACTGAAACTTAGGAAACCGTGAGCCAAAATCACCCCTTGTATTAATTTTTCTGATGTGTTTTGTCCCCAGCGGAGGGCTGACTGACACCGAGCCCGTGCTGTTTTCTCCTGTGCCATGCTCTCTGGAGACATTGTCTGTTAACATGAATCATCACACAAGTGTCGGGAGAAATTCACGAAACTACAAATGGGGATTTCAGAAATTCAGTGCCACAGTGTCTTTGGAAAGCTGCCTCTAATTATTTCCCTTGAATTCTGATACTTAATAACACAACACCCATTGGATTCAGGTCGCAGGGTTTCTGTGACAAGAAATACAGTGGACAAGTGGATGGTCAGTTCTTTCTGCAATGGGGAAGAGATTTCTTCTCAAGAACAAGACTGTGTCTTACTCATTTCTGTCATCCTAGTACTTGTTCCCAGTATAAAGTGGCTGCTTAAAGATTTAATGAATTTCCAAGGTTCAATGATAGAAATGTTGCTGGTGCCTTCCTTCCATGTTATTTTATCTCTTTCATTTTTAAAAAAATTTTTTATTTTTAGGTTTTTTGAGACAGGGGCTCGCTTTGTAGTTCAGGCTGGCCCTGAGCTCAGCCTCCAACTCACATCACAGCAATCCTCCTGCCTCTGCCTCCCGAGTGCTGGGATGACAGGCGTGAGCCACCACGCCCGGCACTGTGGTATGTGGTACTGGTTGCTGCTGGGGTGAGTCTCCACGCCCAGTACTGTACGTGGTTACCAGGGATTGAACCCGGGTCCTTGCGCTTGCAAGACAGGCGCTGGAACCACTGAGCTAAATCCCCGTCCCTCTCTTTCATTTTTACTTGGATGCTGTTGATCTAAGAACATTGTAATTAAGACAATGGGATGACTTTGCTGCTTTAGGCCTTGAGAAATTAATGTTAACTCTTCTGGGACTGAGTTCCTTCATATGACAGGGGAGTCAGACTAGGTTGTTAAGGTTCCCTCCTGAGCTAACATTTCATGATTAAAAAGAAAAGCATGGGGTTTTCAAAAATAGGAATTTTGATTGAGACATAATGTAGAAGTGTGTGTATTTGGCTTGTTCTATGGACATAATGTGTGGGAAAGTGGTGTGTAGTTCTGAAAATCAGATGCACATGGTTCTGAATGACTCTCCGATTGTATATAGGCTGATCATTTCTTCTTGACCTATAGGACAACAGTAATAATAACCACTGTTAAATCAGAGGCATTCTAGTAATCTACAGGGGGAAAAACAAAAAATCCCTTGTTAAATTCATATGAAATTTCAGGAAGGCATTTGCTTAATTTGAAAGGTATGTTGTATGTATTTATTTCAAAACCCTACAGCTTATTCCTCTGACTGTCATAAACCACTATGTTGTGACAAAAAAGATACCACACTGCTTATTGGGTTAAAGCTGGAGATGTTGTAATTCACGTTTGGGGTGTTGGATTGGACTCAGGCTCCAGGAATTGATTTATAACTTGAGGTGAAACCGTGAAACCACATGGACTGTTGTCTGAAAATAAGTATGACCAATAGCACCTGTGTTCCTCAAAGCAAATGTTACTAAAATCTCAACTCAGCATATTTTTACTCTCAATAGTATTCATAACATATTAATCATAGACTACTCCATGGAAAGAATTTACTTACAGGGAGTTGACAATACTTTTATATATTTCTCCAAATTTCAAGCAATAGGGGGTCCTGGAATGAGAGATTTTTAAGAGAGAAAAGAGACCAGTTTATACAACATCCTCATTTTATAGATAAGAAAATTGAGACAAAGAGGTTAAGGGACTTGCTTATAAGCACAGTACTCCTTCAAAGCATAGTTCTGAGTGAAAACACATGTCTCCTTTGCTCTTAGCCCAGCGTTCTTTTGTTTACTCCCTCAGCCCCCTAGTTTAATTATTATGGAGTAGATCTAGAATGCTCCCCAGAAGCCCCAAGCGCCCAGAGGTGAGGCTCTCATAAGACGGTTCAGTTAGGGTAGCACTGACCTGTCAGAGGACTCACGCCCTACCGAGGTCAGCACCTGGCGGAAGGCCGTCTCTGCGGACGTGACCTGGAAGGGCGTGCCTCCCTCTCTGGTGCTTCTCTTTTTCTCTCTGCTTCTTGGCTGCCATCATGTGAGCAGCTTTCCTCCACCTGACCCTTCCTCCATACTTTGCCTATTTTGGGGCTGGCCTACAAGAGGCTCTAGAAACCGTGAGGCAAAATAAACCTCTTCTTCAAGTTGTGCGTGTTGAGCATTTTGTTCCACCAATGAGAAAGTGACTTAAGACGATAACCACTACTTCATTCCTAAGACTGATCTACCATTTGTTTTCTTCTCCATGCTCAATTTTATATGTCTCTCATCAACAAAATAACCTTTTTTTTTTTTTTTTTTAAACCATTGATGATACTGGGCTTAGAGTTGTCCCTTAAAGTTTCAGGCTACTGAGAGGTGGGACCAGGATAGAAATTCAGGTGAGTTAACTCAGAGTCCAAGCTAGAGTATGTGGGATTCTCCTTTACATTTGAGTTTTTGATGAGGAATGTGTACTTTTTATTACAAGTGTGCGCCCAATACTGTGTGAGAAAATTTGAGTTGAGTGGAGCAGGCTGCGTCTTCATTTACCAAATATGGCAAGTTTAGTGCAAGTTATTCTGGGGTCGTCGTGCCCATGATTCTATTATGTCCTTAGTGTGGAGAAGAAGTATTCTAGGTCGTCTTTCTATTGGCTTTTCTCTGAACTCATGGCAGTTTGGAATTAAAAGGTTGTATTTTCACTGCCATTTTGATTTTTGATAGTTCAGATTTTTAAAAAACAGATCACATTTTAAGTCCACTGGGAGCATAGTGTTGAGAAGGGAGGTGATGCAGAGGAAGATGGGCTGGAGTGTCTCTGGGGACAGGAACACACAGGTTCCACTCACAGTCTCGGAGTGCTTCAGGCTTTCTATACTTTGTCATTTCCCCTTGTCCCCTAGAGAAGTTGATTTAATAGTAAACGAGGCGGAGGACATGGCACGGAGTCAAACTTGTACACCCAAGACATAGAGCCCAGGCAAACTTGTTAAAGACTGATTCTTACTGTGTCCTGAGAGTGTCTTTCCCCAAGATTGGGGAAGAGATGAATTTTCTCCAGGTTTCCTCTTTTTCAAAATCTACTTTGTACTGACAGCTGCAAAGAGTCAGAATCCAATGCAGAAATATACCAGGAACTTGAGAAGGTCTCAATGTTAGGAAACTTCTTCTTGATGTAATTCACTGTGTTTCTCCTTGTGAGATCATCCAGTAGACATAAAGAAAGTCTTTGGTAAAATCCAACACTCATTCCCTTGAAAACAAATATGTGGTAACCCAAGAATAGAAGCAAGGTTTCTTAACTTGAAAAATAAACTAAGAAACATAATTGGTTATGTATTTAACAATTAAATATGAGAAGAATCCACATTAAATATAAGAATGAAGCAAGGAATCAATTTTTTTTTTAAGAAAAAGCCAGTGCAATGATTCAAAATAATAATAAAGTAATAAAACTATGATTACTAATATATGTGCTAATTGTAGAGTGAGAAATCCCTGAACTAGCAATGGGAAATTATTAGAATTAATGGAGTATAAGGGCCAGGGATGTAGCTCAATGGTTCTGGTGCCTGTCATGCAACTGCAAGGGCCTGGGTTCCATCCCCGGTAACCACACACGGCAGATGTGCCAGATGTGGAGACTCACTCCCACCAGCAATTAGAACCACATACCACAGTGCCAGGCATGGTGGCTTATGCCTGTAATCCCAGCACTCAGGAGGCAGAGGCAGGAGGATTGCTGTGAGTTCAAGGCTGAGCTCAGCCGTAGCCAGCCTGAACTACAAAAAGCGAGACCCTGTCTCAAAAAAAAAAAGAAAAAAAAAGAAAAAAAAAAGTATAGGGAAGTATCTTGATACTAGAATTTTGTGTATAAACTAAAAAGTTTTATATTTTAAGAGTAACTAGTGATGTGGGTAAGAAAACCATAATAACAAATAATAGATAAACATTTTCAAGATGTGAATGTTTTATAAATACATGAGCAAGCTTTAACTTCCCCATAAAAATCCAAAGAAATTTTTTAATATAATTAACTTATGTAACTATAATTATAATTGTGTAATTAACTCCGATCAGCTCAACCACAAAAACGGCATCAACCAAGGAGGGATATAGATAGAAGCAACAGTGAGGTGTTTATTGTATGTCTATCAGATGGAGACAATTTGGAGAAAATGAGAAATCTTACACACAGTTCACAGAACTATAAATTGGTACATATCCTTTTTGGAGTTCAACTTGACAGGGGCTATTAAGATTTAAAATTTATTTCAAGGAATTTATGCTATAGAAACACTCATGTGCTGATACTGACAGAGATGGGCAAACATAAATACAGAAAAGCATTTATTTTAAGCTGTTGGTGGAAGACTACTTGTAGGAATAAAATTAGACTCCGCTGAAATGGTTAATAACTTGTGGTACATGTATCTGCTGGATTATAATGTAGAGATTCAAGGGATGAAGTGATCTTGTATGTATTGTAGAAAAATCAGAGGCATTTTTTTTTTTCAGTGAAAAGGGCATGTTCCGATAGGATTGAGCTCCTGTAGAAATTGCCTATGAATATATAAAAGGGATTGGAAAGATATACTTCCACACCATCTTTGAAAAACTTATACATATGTACATCACATGAAGTTGTGTTTCATTTTAAAGGGGAGCAGAGTTAACACAGGGATAGGTACTTTAAAATACTTTTCTTGACCTTGAGCAGTGAGAGAAGTATGAAGATTAACCTGTTTTTAAGCAGTGCATATCCCTTTGATAGCAGTTTTGCTTACCCACCGGTGAGTTGCTGGAACTCACTGAACACACCGAAGCTTCACAGATTGTTCTGGATGTGAAGAAAGATCAAAGTTTCCCACAAACTCTTGGTGAACCTTGTAAAATACTGGCTCTTTTGTAGGTTGAGGGAGATGTGACTTCCATTTGTCTATCATATTCTAAATATTTTCTGTGATTTAAAGCATTCATGGCTTCCTTTTGCTGTCAAGGAAATGAAGGAAACACATTTCAGTAGCACTTCCTTAAATGCACTTATCTCTAGCTACTGCTATAAATACGTGGTGATCAAATTCTCCCAGTGTCCCATAAATCAAGATCTCTGGCCAGACCTATACTTGTGTCCTTGGAAGAAAATCTTCTCCCTCAGTTACATTGTGATTTCTATCATAACTCTCTTCCCCAGGGATAGAAAGTAACCAAAAGAAAATGTTTAAATAATGCTAATTTCATGGCTTGATTTACAACAGGCAGTGGAACATCTGTGTGAACTGGTGAGCATTCTACGCTGTGATGTTTATGTGACATCGCTCCAGTTATGGGCAAAATGCTGTTCTCTGTAGAGGAACAAAGAAAAGTAAGTCATGATCACTGTTCTCAGGGAGTTTGTCTTGGTTTCTGTTTCTCATTGCTGAGACAAAATACCTGACAAAGTTAAAGGAAGAAAGGTTCATTTGGCTGACAGTTTGTAGAGGTTTCAGCTGTCTGGCTGCAAGATATGATGGCATGGTGGAGGGCCATCACAGAGAAGAACCAGTTCAGAGCAGGCAGAAGATAACAAAATAGTGAAGAAGCAAGTAGCAAGCAGCCACAGCAGCTCCTTTCTGTCCTATACATTACATCTGGACTACCCACCAGTAAGGTGGATAGCAGTCAATAGAGTAATTTAGTCATCATATACATTTAATTCCAGCACACACTCTAGACCCAGCCATCTCTGAAAAAGTCCCACCTATGAGAGGATGAAGCTTTGGGGGACATCTAGACACAAACCATAACAGAGCTCAAAGTCTCGAGAGAAAGAAGTTGTTTTGGGTCAAAGTCAGAGGTGTGGCAGTTAGGAAGCTTAGAGGAGGAATCTAGCTGGTAACAGAGGGATTTGATTATAAATGTTGAGTATTTCATGGCTTTCCTAAATTAAAATGAAAGAATAACTGTTGTTGCTGGTATTTCATTCCCTTGTTGGGGTTTTATAGATATGAACTCTGGGCACTGTACAGGCCTTGAGCCTTGATGGATGCGGAGGTCATTTGTAAGCACTCTGGAAGACAGTATAGTGAATCCTTTTAAAATACCACTGCTAGATTTTCTTAGAAAATTCTGTGCTAAGGTCTGAATGTTTATCCCTCCAAACTCCAAATTGATGTGTTGAAGTCTAACCTCTATGAAGATGCTAAAGCTCTCACGAAGGGGATTAGTCCCTTTATAAGAGAGGCATCAAGGACCTCCTTTAATCTCTTTGACCACTTAAGGACCAAGCAAAAAGATGGCCAGCTCTGAACCTTGAGGTTGCATTTCTCCAGTTTGAGTCAGCAGGAGTCTTGATTTTTGTACTTCTTGACCTGTAGAATCATTAGAAATCAGTTGCTCTTGTTGATAAGCAACTGAGTTTATGGTATCTTAAAAGCAGCAGCCTAAATAAACTAGAACTTCCTTCTTATACTGAGTGAAAGTAAATTAGTGAAAAATAAAGTTCCCCAGAGGCAGCAGATAGTGGAGTAAGTCTAGATGTCCTTAATATATGAGCTAGGTACACCATAAGAAACTGTTCTCAAAGTTTATTAAGCATCAGAACACCCAGAGAACTGTTAAAACAGATTGCTGGACCCGTCTTGAGAGTTCCTACCTAATGCAGTAGAACTGTGTCAAGGCAGGGAATTTACCTTTCTATCAAGTTCCTGGGAGACACTGACATTCCTGATGTGGGACCCATACTTTGAGAAGCAGAGCTTTTGAGCAAGTGGTCTCAAAGAGAAAGCTGATAGCCTGATGCAGTCCATCAGATTTGACTTACGTACTAGGTAGATTGTTTGGGGTTGACTAGGCATCTGGTTACTCCTGAAATAGAAGTAGGAAGGTTCAAGGGTTGAATGCACATAATCAGCCAATCTGGGCTCAAGTCTGGGCATTACCTTTTACTACTAGTTAAGTGAATTCGAGGAGAAACTAAACTAAAACTTTGCTGTGCTGTCCGGGAAATGTAGATTGCAATGGCTTCTATACAAAAGGCCCTTAGAATGCTGAGATGAATTAGTGTATGTGAAGCTCCAACGAAGCGGGCTTCCGCATGCTAAGCCCTGGACTAGTAGTGGATGCCATTGTATGCAGGAGCTGCCCTTTTTTGGGTGGTAATGATCAGGATTTTTATCTCTTACTTGTTACCTGAATGCTTGGACTTTTGTAGGTAAGTTATTGTGCAACTTTACCAAAGAGATCAGAATCTAGCCATATATTTTAATGTGATCTGGAAATCTATTTTGAAGCCTTTATCTTTTTATAGAATGGCATTTATATTTCCTTTATTAATATCTATTTGTAATACATTAAAATAAATTTAAAAATAAACAATACTAATTTAAAACAGAAGAAAAGAATAAAATAATTTTATTGTTGCTGCTTTTAAATCCTTACAGGGAGGTGGCCCCAAGGCCTTCTGACTGAGCTAAAGTTCAAGTCTTTTTGCTATTCCATTTTGAGACAGGGTCTTGCTAAGTGTCCCAAGTTGACCTCAGACTTGGAGTCCTCACGCTTAGTCTCCCAGAGTACAGGGTTTATAGGCATGTGCCGCTGGACCTGCCTATAGAGTTTTGAACAATCTTAGAAGAAAAATGTTTTAAAATGTGAGTTTGGGCTCACAGGGATTTAGCTCAGTGGTTCCTACATCTGCATAGCAAGCACAAGTTGGTCCTTGGTACCATGCATCACAATGCTGGGTGTGGTGACTCAGACCTGTCATCACAGCACTGGGGAGGCAGAGGCAGGAGGATTGATGTGAGTTTGAGGCTGAGCTCAGGGCCAGCCTGAACTACAAAGCAAGATCCTGTCTCAAAAAAAAAAAGTGGGTTTTGCTGTTACTCAGGTATGAGTGAGGTGAGCAGATGAGAGTACCAATGACACAGAGAGAGAGCATGCTGCAGTTTTGAGGCATCCGAGGCAGGCTGATGGCACAGGGACGCGAGGGAAGCAGCAGGGCCGCTCAGAGAGCTGAGGACAGAGGGAGGAACGTGAGCAAAAGCCGTCACTGTGCAGAGACAAGCGTCTCAAAGAGAGAGCCTGGAGCTGGGGACGGGCTACTTGTAATCACCACCAGAGGCTGTGGGGCTCTGCGGTTGTCTCTGCCGGCTGATGCCTGGGCCTGGGATGACCACGGCCGGCAAACAGGGGCTTGGCTGTCGGGACCCCGCCCCACAGAAGGCCTGAAAGGATATGACTGCGACAAGAGTTAGTCACGGAATATATCTCACTTCCCAGGTGACTTGCTTATTACTCTAGGCATAAGCTCAAGTTGGACAATATTACTAACATGAAGAGAAAATGATGAAACTTCGAGAGAACATTATCACTCACTCGCTGGGTGACTTATAGCTCCTCAGTCCCAGGCAGGGTCTCAGGTCATGGATCTGGGGGTCGACTCAAGTTCTCTGTTGGATTATGGTGACTTAGGAGCGTCCAAAAGGAAAGGCAGAGCCTCTGTCCTTCTATACTGTTGAGGATTATCCAGGAAGCACGTTGGATTTTCAGGTACACACCAAATTTTCTTTTAGTGTGAGTGTTGTCCAAACACTAAAGACCTATTCCTTATTTATCTGAATTTCAAATTTACTTTTTTTCAAAATATTTTTAATAACTCTCCATAGGATAAATAAATACACATCCGAGTAATGAGCAATTGCATCAGTATTACAGGACCAGAAGCTACCAAGTTTTTTAAAAGCTCTGAATGTTTGAACAGTCAAATATCTCAAGGTCCTTCCATCCTTGGGGTTGCTCCGACAGTCCCAGGGAGCAGTCCCAAAGTTCCATCCTAATTAACATCCTGGACATTTACTTGTTAAATCTGGTAATCTGCTCTATTGCATCACCTGTTTGAAGCTTTAACACATTCCTGTTCCTCTCAGCTTGAGACACCAGGGTCACTTATATTTGCATTCCAATGTGGTTAGCACCAATTCAGTGACTCAAAACAGCTGATACATGACAGTGTACAACTGTGAGTACTTGAGGTGTGTGACCTGAGGTTTGGATATGTGGTATACATTGTGAACTGAGCACCACAGTCTTGATAATTAGCATATCTAGCACCTTTGTCTAGTTATCACTTACACAGTAGGTGTGTTGAGACTTCCCTTAAGATCTATCTTAGAAAATCTCAAATATATAATGTAGAGTTGTTTTCTACTGCTGAATAATAGATCTCTAGAATTTGTCTTACATGATTGACAATTTAGACCTTGTTACCAACAAAATAGTTATAGATATTCCTCCCTTCCCCAGCCCCTGGCAACTGCTACTGTCTGACTCTGTGAGTTTAAATATTTTAGTTTCCACATGTAAATGAACTTTTGCAGTATCTCGCCTCCTGTATTGCTAATCTCACTTAATATTATGTCTTCCAGCTCTATTTGTACAGTTGCAAAGGACAAGACTTTATTTTTCTTTTAGGGCTTAATAATGTTCCAGTGCCCATCTGTACAGCCATTTTTCATTACCCATTTATCCATGAATGGATATTTCACTTAGTTCCATATCATGGTCCTCTGAAGTATAGTGCAGTGAGAAGAGAAGCAGAGATCTTTTTTGTGATCCTACTTTCAATTTCTTAAAATAGATACCAAGGAATAGGATTGCTGGATACTGTCATTCTGTTTTTAATTGTTTGAGGAAGATTTGTACTATTTCCACAATGTTTATTCATATTGACATTGTACAAATGTTTTCCTTTTCTCGGTGTCCTCTTTGTGTCTTTTCATCTTTGTGTCTTTGATAATATCCATCTGAACCTGTATGAGGTGACAGCTTGTTGTGTTTTTAATTGTTTCACTGATGAGCAGAGCAGTGTTCCTTTTCAACCTATGTTTTTCATTTGAATTTTTTTCTTTTGAGAAATGTCTATTTAAATGCTTTGTCCCAGGTCATTTGTATTTTTGGTATTGAATTATATTCGTTTCTTATATAACCTCTTCTGAGATGTGTGGTTTGCAAATATTTTCCTCATTATGCAGGTTGCTTTTTCACTTTTATTGTTTCCTTCGCTATGCAGGAGCTTTCAGTATGATGTAATTATATTTGTCAGGAGTTTTATAGTTTTAAATTACATATTCAAATCTTCAGCAGTTCTAATTCTTTCATTCTATGGATATAGTTGATCTTTCCATTCATTTGAGTCTTTTTAAAAGTTCTTCAGCCATGTTTTATAGTTTTCAGTGTACAAGAATTTTACTTTTTTGGTTAAATCTAAGTGTTTCTCAGCATTTTATTCTTTTGGCCAGTGTAAATGGAATAATTTTCTTAATTGTTATTTCAGATTGTTCATTGTTGGGGAATGAAAACACGGCTAATCTGTATGATGATTTTTCTATCCTGCAACTTTAATGAATTTGTTAATTAGCTCTGACAAGTTTGGGGGAGTCTTTAGAGTGTTCTGTATTTATAATTATATAATCTAGAAACATATTGCTTTTTCATTTTAGAAAGATTTTATTTCTTTCTCTTGCAAGATTGCTTGGCTGAGACTTTCAGTACTGTATTATACTGAATATCAGTAATAAAAGTAGGTGTCCTCATCTGTTTCAGAAGTTAGGGGAAAAGATTTCACTTTTCCATTGCTGTGTGTGATGTCAGCTATGGGCTTGCTATATGTGGCACTAACCGTGTTTGGTTATATTCTTTCTATATCTATTTTGTTGAAAGAGATTATTAAGATAGGCTACTGAATTCTGTCCAAGGATTCTTATATGTCTATTGATATGATCATGTGGTTTTTATCTTTCATTCTGTTAAATTGGAATGCCTCACAATTGATTGATTTGAATATATTGTACCATATTTTGCATCCTGGGGATAAATCTCTCTTGGTTGTGGTGTAGGATACTTTTAATGCATTGTTAATTTTGGTTTTCAGAATTTTAGTGAAGATTTTAATGTCTTTGTTCATTAGGAATATTGGATGAAACTTTTTCTTCCTCTGTTACTAGTTTTGGAACTAAAGTAATACCGGTCTCATTAAATAAGTTTGTGTTTTTTGGAAGTATTTAAGAACGTTGGCATTAGCTCTTCTCACAATGTTTTAAGAATTACCTGTGAAGCTTTACAGTCCTAAGTTTTGTTTTTTCAATTTAAATCTTTATCGGTACATTATGAATACACATCATCATTGCATACAACATTGAGAGTTTGTACCAGAATAGGACATGACTTTATTCTCATTTCTCCCCTTCCCCCTTCCCCCTGCAACCCTCCACCCCCTCTATACATAATCTTTGTTTCGTTTTTTCTTTATTACTGTCACATTCTTTTGCCCCTTGTTATTTACTCTTACACCCTCTTTCCTTTTAAATATTTTCTATTTCACAATATCAACTATACATACTACAATTCATTTACAACTTCATTTTCTCATACCAGAGAAAAGATGCAATATTTACACCTCGGTGACCTATTTATCCCAAACCTTTTTTTGTTGGGAGATTCTGACGTCTAAGTCTTTCTTAGTTACTGGTCTTTTCAAGCTATATTTTCTTCTTGACTCAGTCTTGAATATTTCTAGACATTTCTTCACTTATGGCTATCCAGATTTTGGTCATATAATTATTCATAATGGCCCTTAATGATTCTTTTTATTTCTGGGTCATTGGTTATAATGCCTTATCTTTTATTTCTGACGGTTTATTTGTGCCTTCTCTTTGTCAGTCTGTCAATATTTATATCTTTTCAAAAAATCAACTCATGGCTTTGATTTATTTTTTCCCTATTCTTTATTTAATTTATATCTGCTCTAATTTTTATTTCTTCTCTGTTCCTATTGTTAGGTTGCTTCTCTCCTGCCTTTTTTTCTAGTTCATTGAGTTATAAAGTTAGAGTGTTTAAGATTTTGATTTTTCTTTTATTTTTTCCTCCTTTTATATTTTTTCCTTTTGAATTTATAAACTTCCCTCTTAAAACTGTCTCTTAATTTTAGCAATTTCTATTTTAATTTTTGTTTTTAAAAATTTCCTTTCTGATCCAATTGCTATTGAAGAGTGTGTTATTTAATTTCCATGTGTTTGTGGAAATTTTCCATTTTCTTTCTGTTAATTTCTGGTTTCATTCAATCATGGTCTTTTTGTATAGTTTCAATATTCTAAGACTTGTTTTGTGACATAACATACAATCTGTTGTGGTGAGTATTCCCTGAGCAATTCTGTTGTTATAGAGTAGAAAATTCTACACAAGTCTGTCATGTTCTTTTTTATATATAATTAATTCTTGTTTGATGTTTCCTTATTGATTTTCTGTCAGGATAGTCTATATTGAAAGTAGGGTATTGAAATTTCTAATTGTGTATTGTTAATTTTCCCCCTCAAATACATGTATATTTTTCTTATCCACACATTCTGTTGCTCTGGTTTGGATGCACATATATTTATAATTAATGTATTTCTGTGCTGAGTAATGCTTTGTCTCTAAGGACAGTTTTAGAGTCTACTTTCTTTCTGATATAAGTGTAGTCACTTCTGCTCTGTTTTGATTACTGTAGCAGAGCTTCTTTTCCCCTTTTCCTTCTTCTCTGTGTTCTTGTATCTAAATTGAGTCTCTCATAGATAGCATTATCACTGGATTTCTTTTTGATCCATTCATCTACTCTGTCTTGCAATTGGGCAGTTTAATTTATTTACCTTTAAAGTTAATATTTATAAGCAAAACCCACTATTACCATTTTGTTAGTTGTATACTTTATTCATCAACTTTGTATTTCTGTGACAAAATACCTGAGGAGATGAATATAAAGGAGAAATAATTTCAGAAGTTTTAGTCCATGCTGAGAGAGAGAGAGAGAGAGAGAGAGAAAGAGAGAGAGAGAGAGAAAGAAAGGGAGGAGGGGGGTACATTATCCTCTCGGTGACTTACCTTTTCTATCTAGACCCACCTAAACTTTCTACCACCTGCCAACCATGTCACTGGCTGGAGAACATGTTTTTAATACATGAGCTTTGGGAGCACACTATAGATCCAAAACACGGTGATACTGTCTACTTTGCAGTTCTTTTTTCTTTTATTTTTTTTCTTCTTTCTCTGTTTTCATGTGACTTAGTGATATTTGGAAATGGATTGATTTCTTTTTTAAAAAATTATGTATCTACTATAGAGTTTTGTTTTGTGATTACCATAATGCTTGTATAAATCTTATAGTTACCTTAATAGAAAGTTAGGTTTAATTTTTTTTTTTTTTTTAGACAGGGTCTCACTTTGTGGTTCAGGCTGGCCCTGAGCTCAGCCTCCAACTCACATCACAGCAATCCTCCTGCCTCTGCCTCCCGAGTGCTGGTATTGCTGGTGTGAGCCACCACTCCTGGCACTGTGGTATGTGGTACTGATTGCTGCTGGGGTGAACCTCCATGCCTAGTATTGTTATGTGGTTGCCGGGGATCGAACCCAGGTCCTTGCGCTTGCAAAACAGGCACCGGAACCACTGAGCTATATCTCTGGCCCCTAATTTTTTTTTTTTTTTTTTGACAGTGTCTCACTTTGTAGTTTAGGCTGGTCCTGAGCTCAGCCTCAGACTCACAGCAATCCTCCTGCCTCTGCATCCTGAGTGCTGGGATTACTGGTGTGAGCCACCATACTCGGCACTGTGGTATGTGGTTCTTACTGCAGGTGGGTGTGAATTAGCATGCCCTGTATTGTTGTATGAGGTTACCAGGGATCAAACCTGGGTCCTTGCACTTGCAAGACAGGTGCTGGAACCACTGAGCTAAATCCCCAGCCCCTAAATTTAATTTTTTACAGAAGTTCTACACTGTCTTTCTGCATATTCATGTACAAATCTTGAG
>PVIR01017268.1:0-35069 GCA_004026965.1 Petromus typicus
CTCCCACCTGTCTCGGCACACAGTGGCAGCAGTTGCTGAACCACTGGGGAATGCACTGAGGACTTCTGCACTGAGCTACACCTCTAGGCCTTTAAAATTTTAAAATCTTTTGCCTTTTTGCGACAGTCTTGGTATATAGTTTGGGCTTTGAACTATGTCAGGCTGTCCTTGAACTCATGATGATTCTCCTGCCTCAGCCTCCCAAGTGCTGGAACTACAGGAATGCACTGCCATAGTCAGCTGCCTTTTTAAGACAAGGTCTCACCAAACTGGCACCCTGAGGGGAATCTGCCCCAGATGAGCTCAGCTTTGCCATCCTGCTGCCTCAGCCTTCTGAGCACTGGGATAACAGGGGTGAGCCACACCTGGCTGGTTGTGGAGGGTTTGTCAAGGTGGACAAACATATGCAGGGGCCTTCTGAGACATAGGAAGCCGGGTGGGGTGGGAGTTCGGGCCGTACCTGCCTGCATGCACCCTGCACCCCAGGATGGCACTGACCCTTGGCGTCCTGCCGACACAGCTCACGTTCCTGCACGAAGCTCCGGAATGTCTGTGTCTCCATGAAGACCTCGAGGAAGCGGCGCAGGCTCTTGGAGGACATGGCCTTGCGGAAGGCCTCACGCTGCAGGGTCCGCTCCTCCCGCTCGCCTGTGCCCAGCGTCAGGAACAGTGAATAGTGGCCCACGACCTCCACAAAGAAGCGCACGAAGGCCTCAGACACCACCTCGCTCAGGGGGCTGCATTCGGGGCCTATGGGGGAAGGGAGTTGGGTGTGAGGGTCTTTGCTTTTATTTTTATTTATTTGTTTCTTTCTTTTTTGAGACAGGGTCTTGCTTTGTAGTTCCGGTTGGTTCTGAGCTCATTATGTACCTCAGGCTGGCCTCAAATTTGCTGTAATCCTCCGGCCTCTGCCTCTCGAGTGCTGGGATTACATGTGTGAGCCACCACGGACAGCTTTTACTTTGTTTTTTTCAGACAAAGCCTCAAACATACCTCAGGTAGGCCTTGAACTCACTGTGATCTTCCTGCTTCAGCCTCCTGAGTGGGGGGACAAAACGCATGCACCACTATGATCGTGCCTAGCTCTCTCTTTGCCTCATTTACAGATATCGTAGGGCCATCTTGGGTCGGTGAGGAATTCTCCCCGTAATTTACGTCTTAAATGAAATCCAGACAGGAGCAGAGCACCAGCCTTTTTTTGTGTCTCTCGCCCATTCTCCCAAGGGCCCAGGAAGCACAGGAGCGGCCTTACCGTGCTCGAAGTCCGGGCAGCCTCCGTCCTGGTCACAGGCCAGCTCATTCCTCTGCTCCAGGATGTGCTCCAGGGCCACTTGCAGTTTCCGGGGCAAAATGAAGTCCTCATCTTCCATCTATGCAGCAGAGACGCAGGGCAGTTGGCTCAGCATCCGGCTGAGGAGTAGTGTTTTTCTGGGACAGTCTCACTATGGAGGCCAGGCTGGCCCTGAACTTGTTGCAATCCTCCTGCCTCAGCCACCCAAGGGCTGGGGTCACAGGCCTGCACCACTGTGCCTGGTTTCTACCTGTGTGCCAAAGGCTACCCACGGACATCCTCTCACTGTGAAGAAGCAAGGCCTTGCGGTCCTCTGGGCAAGTCCTGGCACAAGGTGGGTACGTGTATGTGTGCCAGCCTCCGTCTACCTCCCTCACCACGCTGTGTGATCTGGCTCCCCAGGAACTAGCGATGAAGTTCTCAGCCTGCCCGTACCCAGCCTTTCTGCGATCAACCCTTCTTCCCTTTTCCTTCCTCTGTGGTACCCGGATTGAACCTACACGATGTGGTGTCTTTGTCCCTGCCCTTCTTGTAAATTAGGAGTCAGGGTCTTGCTAGGTCACCAACTTCCTCAAGCTGAACTTCAACTTGCAGTGATCTTCCTGCCTCAGCCTCCTGAGTGTCAGGATGTAGTTGTGGACCATCACACCCGGCATCTCTTTTTAAACATATAGTACCAGTGGCTGGAGGTACCTCCGTGGTAGTGTTCTCTAGCAGTGAAAGGCCCTGGGATCATCTCCAGCACCACAAAAGCAACCCCACATGCAAGTAACTTTGGGTCTTGATTCTAATTAGAAAATACTGATTCTAATTAGAAAATACTGTTAGAAAATACTTTCTTGTCAGTACACAAGGGATCCCAATCCATGGCCAATACCCTCCTCTTTGCCCTGGCCTGTCTGATCTCCCTATGCTGGGGCCTTTCCAGAGCTGGGGAGCTGGGCCCTAAGGACTGAGCAATGGAAGAAGGCTAAGGCAGGCCCCTCACCTGCCGGAGGAAGCGATTGTTGATGAGATCGACCACTAGGACCTGTGAAGAGAAGGGACTGGTCACCAGGCCTGTGGGACACACACAGATAGGACCTCCCCACCCCCTTTATTTTTTTTTGAGACAGGGTCTCGCTTTTGTAGTTCAGGCTGGTGCTGAGCTCAGCCTCAAACTCACAGCAGTCCTCTCACCTCTACCTCCTGAGTGCTGGGATGACAGGCCACCATGCCTGGCACTGTGGTATGTGGTACTGTGGCTGGTGGGCGTGAGTCTCCACACTCAGTATTGTTGTATGTGGTTACTGTGGATCAAACCCGGGCCCTTGTGCTTGCAAAACAGGTGCCAGAACCACTGAGCTAAATCCCCGGCCCTTCCCCACCTCTTGGCGGCGAGGGGCAGCTGGCTGGGGCTGTGGCCCGCACCGCGTGGCACAGTGTTCCTGCTGTACTCCCTGCCTTGCTCTTTTCTTTTTTGTTTGGTGGTATTGGGCTTCACACGCAGGGCTCTGTACTGAATTACTCCCCATCTTCTTTTAGTATTTTGAGACAGAGTGTCATTCAATCATCAAGTTGCCCAAGCTGGGCTTGAACTTGTGATCTTCTGACAGAAGTGCGCCATGGTCTTGGATGCTGTCTTTATCTGTTAGGACAAAGGACCTATGAGAGGCGCACGTGCTTGTCTACTCTGTGTCTGGTTCAAACACATTGCAACTACAGGAGCTGTGTGTGTCCTCAGTGCTGTGGAGGGGGAGCGGGTGAGGGACAGACGGCCTTTACCTCTGGAGCTCTGACACTGGGCTAGGTTGTCCACGGACGCATGGTTCAGA
The DNA here is from genome assembly GCA_004026965.1 of Petromus typicus. Classification (NCBI taxonomy): domain Eukaryota; kingdom Metazoa; phylum Chordata; class Mammalia; order Rodentia; family Petromuridae; genus Petromus; species Petromus typicus. The sequence goes on from PVIR01017268.1 coordinate 3,106, forward strand.
GGGGACAACAGTGCCTCGACACTCCACCCCCAGGGGGCAGGACAGGATGGCGTCTCACCTCCTCCAGCGGCAGCTCCCGAAGCAGCGGCAGCGAGCTGGCCAGCAGGCCGATGAGGAAGGGCGTGGGCGAGCACACGATGTCGATCATGGCTGGCGGCAGCACGGGGATGTAGGTGTGCTGCCAGCTGAAGGGGTAGAGGAGCGCCACCATCGCGTGGCAGCACTTGGACAGCGTGCTGTGCCGGGAGAGACAGGCAGAAGCCATCAGCGAGGGGCCGAGGCCACGGCTGGGCACGGGGCGGGACTCGGCCCGGGAGGGGTGGCATGGTAGGCAGCAGGCTTTGTGGACAGCAGCAGTCTCATTCCCCACCCCAGGGACGCACTCGCTGCCGTGCCTTCGGGTTTGCAGTACTGGGGATGAAACCCGGGGCCTTTGCTCTGAGCTCCATCCCCGGCCCTTTCTATTTCATATTTTGAGTCAGTCTCCCTAAGTCGCTAAGCTGCACCAGTGATCAGGCTGGGCTTGCACTTCGGAACCTCCCACACCTGGCTCCCCATAAGATTTGAGTGAAATCATTCACTTCCCCCCTTCCCCACCCAAACAACCCACAGCAAGCCCTTCGGTTAGGGTACCCGGCGCTGGGCCCAGGGAGGCAGGGTGGAAGTAGAGGGTCAGGCCCTAAGCCCCTCGCCATGTGGGTCCCGCTGTCCTGGGCTGGGCAGGCTGGTCCCACGAGAGGTGTGTTACTTGAGCCAGTCTGTCCTCTCTGCTCCTCCTACCCGTTCCCTTTCCAGTCAGCACTGTGGTCCTGGGCTGGAGTGACCAGGCAGGGCCTGGCCGGAGAGCTGGGGCCACAGGGTCAGAAGCAGGTCGCCTTTATGTTATAAAGTACCTTGCCTGGATGGATTATCATAGCAAAAGAAAACCAGTTGGCGTGATGGTAAAACCTGGCTGCTCGTGGATACTCATTTTCTTGTTCCAGGTGCTTTTGTTCATTTTCTATTTTGAGACAGGGTCTTGCTTTGTCGTTCAGGCTGGTCCTGAACTCAGCCTTGCACTCAGCAATCCTCCTACCTCTGCCTCCTGAGTACTGGGATTACAGACATGAGTCACCACGCCCAGTACTGTTGTTTGTGGTTACCTTGGATTGAATCTGGGTCCTTGAGCTTCCAAGGCAGGCGCTGGAACCAGTGAGCTAAATCCTTGGCCCTGTTCAAACTGGCCTTGAATTCACTATGTGGCCCAGGCTGGCTCAAACTTCCAGATGATCCTCCTGCTTCAGCCTCCCGAGTACTGAGATGACAGCATGTGCCACCATATGTGACTTCCAGATGCTTTATATTCCAACTCTGCAGTCTTTTCTTTGCTCCATTCCCCACACTGTCTCTGCCAAGCATGAACACCTTGGTGCGGTCAGGAAAATGGGGATAAGGCCTTGGTAATAATATGCCAGCAATTGACTCTGCATTGGTCCAGGTAAAAGCAAAGCTCAGATACTCTTCTTTCTCAGAACTCTGGTCAAATGCTAACAGGGTCAGTGATCAGGGAGAACTCTTTTTTTTCTTGTTGTTATTTTGAGACAGGGTCTTATTATATAGTTCACTTGAAATGATCTTCCTGCCTCAGCCTTTAGAGCACTTGGATTTGAGGCATGCGCCGCCATGCTTGGCTCTGGTTAGGAAACTTCTGACGTTAACTGCTGCAAAGATCTGGACTTCAGTATTCTCAACCCCTGGCTGGCGATGGGCTCCTTAGGAGGCAGAGCCTGGCAGAGGAAGTTGGGTGGGAGTCCCTGGAGACCCTGCCCTGGCCCCACCCACCCTGCCTGTCTGGTTTCCCAGCCACCAGAGTGAAAAACACCCTGAGTCACATGCTCTCACCGTGAAGTTCAGATTCATTCTAAGCCCCAAAGACAAAGAGCCAACTGACCGTGAGATGAAACCTCCAAGATCGTTAGCCATACGGGCCTTTCCTGTCTAAGGTTACCGCTCCCGGCACCTGGTCAGCCCGAGACAGCTAAGCACAGACCAGTGCTGCTTACTGAGAGCCATAATGCCAGGTGCCTGCAATCTCCAAGCCCTAAAACTTCCCAGACGTCGTTAGGAAAAGCCACTGAGGACATATGGCACACGCCTGTCATCCTAGCACTCTGGGAAGCCAAGGCAGGAGGATCCCAAATTGGAGGCCAACCCAGACCATTTAACCAGACCTCGTCTCAAAGAAACGTGGATATGTTGTGCAGCGCAAGGCCTTAGATGCGAAACTCAGTATGACAAGAAGAAAAAAAAAAACTACAGGAAGTAAGATGAAATTCCTCAGTGGTGAGCTAAGTCCGATGGGGACAAAGGACAACTCAACTGGTGATGCACTGGCCATGCAGCAGTGGTCCAGTGATGGCCGCTTCTTGTAAGGAGCGCTTTTGGCTTTCTGTGCGTTAGAGTCAGATCACCCTGCAGCTGGAGCCAGATGCTTCCACACCTGGTTGTCATCAACACCTCCCAGGAGTGCTGGGAGCGGCAGGACAACAGGGGCTGCTGGAGCAGTGCTCCGCGCCTCCTGTGCTCCGAGCACCACGCCGTCCTATAAAGCCGTGCAGCCCAGGGGCCGGGGTGTAGTTCACCGTGTGGCACCACATGGCAAGCACAAGGTCCAGTACCACACACACACACACACACACACACACACACACACACACACACACGCTCAAAAGCCTGTGTAACAGGAAAAGGAAAGGGCAGATTCTGCAACTATTTAGAATAATTTTGTGCACACCCTTTTAACCATATCAGCTTCAGCAGTGATCAGTTTAAATTTGAACTTTCACAAGTTTGGACAGTAAAATCAATCAATCAAAAAAACTCTGCAAATATGACAGAATTCCTCCCCTAAGTGTTAAAGGAGGAAAGAAAGGGGTTTTTTTTGTTTGTTTTTTTTTTTTGAGACAGGGTCTCGCTTTGTAGTTCAGGCTGTCCCTGAATTCACTATGTAGCCCAGGCAAGCCTTGAACTCACAGCAATCCTCCTGCCTCTACCTTCTGAGTGCTGGGATTACAGGTGTGAGCCACCACACCCAGCACTGTGGTGTGTGGTAACCACGATCAAACTCGGGCCCTTGCGCTTGCCAGGCAGATGCTGGAACTGCTGAGCTAAACCCCCAGGCCTGTTTGTTTGCTTTTTGAGGATGGTCTCATGGTATAGCCCAGGCTGGCCTTGAACTCAAGTCAGTCTGCCTCAGCCTCCCAGGATCACAGGTGGTGCCATCACACTAGACTCACCCCCCAATTTGTGAAACACGAAATTGCTGGGGGAGCCAAGGATGGTGCTTCAGGCTTGATCCTGGGCAAGGCCAGCAGCAGGAACCAGTGGTTTGAACACAGCCGTCCAGGAGAGACCCTCATAGCTGGCTTGTAAACTCTGGGGTGGAAGCAAGAAACCAGCCCCGCAGCTGTTCCGCATTGCACATCAGCAGAGGGGAGAAGCCCCGGGGAAGTGGCCAGCGTTCTGGACCTGCACCTGCGCACAGGGCCTGGCCTCAGAACGTGTGCTTGCTTTGGGATCAGGAGGCCCGCAAAAGCTGTGGTCCTGCCACGCCCCCTTTAGGCCATCCTTGGGGCCAGCAAGAATGCACACAGCACCTCCTGTTAGACAACACCAGGACGGTCAATGCGCCTCCCAACTCAGACCCCGCTGCAATGGGAAAGGCGAACAGATTGGTGACCCCAGCTCCCTGCAGACGGAGGACCGGTAGGGAAGCTCCGGTCTGGGCCTGGTGAAACTTCTGGCAAGTGGCTGTCACCTTGCGGACCTTTAAACTCAGAAATAAAGTGTCACTGGTTTAATTTTTGGTACTGGAGATTGAACCCTGGGCCTTCGCACTGAGCTACATCCCCAGCCCTTTTCTGTATTTTTTATTTTGAGATAGGGTCTTGCTACATTACCCAGGCTGGGCTTACACTTGTGATCCTCCTGCCTCAGCCTCCCAGGAGTGCTAGGACTACAAGTGTCCACCATCAAGCCCAGTAAGGGGCTACACAGTATACAAAGGACAGTGGCTGAGCCTGGGGACTTGGCTTCCTGTGTGGTCTGAGGGAGAGCCCTTCCTCTCTCCAGGCCTCTGATTCCTCTGCAGATGAGATCATCAACAGTAGCCTTCGGCTTCATCAGTCTGCAAGAGCGGGAGCCAGGCCAGAAGTGGAGTCTTTCTCTCGGGGCTCAGGAAGAACCTGGGCTGGTACAGGAAGGTCATGCTAGGGCTGCCCAGGGGGCTCTGGACAGGAACCACAGACCCAGCACTCAGAACCTAAGAGGTTCCAAGTCAGGGAAGCTGGAGGCACCTCGTGGAACAAGCTGTGAGCCAACTGATCTCAAAGGGGTTGTTCAGGGGCTGGAACCGAACAGTGGCCGCAGCTGTGGTTACCTGCAAGGAGGCCTGGGCCAAACTCGGCTACAGGAGGGCGCTCACCCACTTGTGACCCTACAAAGCAGGCAGGGTGAGTTGGAAGTCTGTGGGCGCTAAAAATGAACTGAAAGGAACACAGCTGGGTGTGGCACACACTTGTAACCCCAGCACTCAGGAGGCTGAGGCAGGAGGGTTCGCCAGCCTGGGTTATCCAGTGAGGTCAAGGTCAGCCTGTACTACATAGTGAGATGCTGTCTGAAAAAAAAAGAAAAAAGAAAAGTGAACACAGCTACACACACACTTATTTGTGTAGTTAACAGATGTCAAAGTGATGGTTCAAACTCCAGGACACCATGTGTCAAGATTTGCTTACCTTGGGCTGGGGATTTAGCTCAGTGGTTCTGGTGCCTGTCTCAAAAGCGCAAGGGCCCAAATTCGATCCCCTAGTAACCACATACAATACTGGGCGTGGAGACTCACACCCAGCAGCAACCAGTACCACATACCACAGTGCCGGGCGTGGTGGCTCACGCCTGTAATCCCAGCACTCGGGAGGCAGAGGCAGGAGGATTGCTGTGATGTGAATCTGAGGCTGAGCTCAGGGCCAGCCTGAACTACAAAAGCAAAACCTTGTCTCAAAAAAAAAAAAAAAAGGATTTGCTTCCCTAGTCTTATGTATCCTTAGCTATTCTGTGATTTATTATACTACAGGAAGAAAGTGACTTTCTTGAGTATAAAAACTTGGTCCCATCTCACTTTTCTGTAACCTTGTGTATATGTAGTTCTGACTTTGTTATTAGGCCTGGTCTATAGGCTCATCCAACCTTCTGGGGGCTGAAATGAGTAAACTAAAAAACAAAATGTTTATCATCAGGAAAATGAAGGCAGGGGCGGGGGAAATATTTATCTGGGTTGCTATGGTGACAGAACAAGCCATCACAACATTTTTCCTTTCCATCTGTCAGCCTAGGATGGACACAGCCTTTAGAAGCACTCAGTGTCCACCCTGATCATGAAACAAAGTGAAAATGTTATTCTAAATTTGACAGATTTTTGGCTCAACTTAAAAACCTTTTCTAACTCATGTAATATTTTCCCTGACTCCCTGCAGTGTCCTCTCCCGAGGGCAGAGTCCCTGGCAGTAGAGACTACACGCCACAAGTCCTGTTTGTGGCAAGAGCGCTGAGTGCCACGGAGGCCCACTTGGCAGTGTCGCGGGGCCACTCATGGGCCAGTGACGTGTCCTGTTCTCTTCTCTGCTCTGGCCTCTCGAGGGAGCAGCAGCTGAGCAGGGCTGGGGCGGGTGCAGGACAGTCCAGAGGGGATGAGGCCAGCAGCTGCGACTGAGGCTGAAGACTCCTCACGTGATCGTCCGGGTCGGGAGACTTTCAGCCACCCACAGCTCCCCAAGCCCGCGCTTGCTCAGGCGTGGCCCAAGAGCCCTTGCGCTCTCACAGGGCACAAATCAAACACAGCGAGGTGGGCACAGAGTCCCTGTCCCGAGGAGTCTGAAAACTTCAGCGCGGAGAGACCAGGGGTCCCCAGTTACAGCCGCTTCTCCGGGTCCTGCTGGAAGAGCAAAGGCACCTTTCTCCCTGGCAGATGAGTTCAGGGGTGCCGGGGCCTGCTCTCCAAGCCTTCCTGCTGTGAGGTGCAGTGGATGTGTCCATTTGAAGGAACTTGTCACAGGGCAAAACACGGACTCTCCTCAGAATCCTTCCTCTGCTTGGAACCCTTACCCGTCCTCGGCCGCCATCTGAGCCGCTCTACAAGTGCCTTTGAGGGTCTTTAGCTGCTGCTGCAGCTGCCTGAGGTCCAGGATGGCTTGGAGAGGTTTCCCTTTCACGGTCACCCTGAGCCAGAAGTCCCACAGTGCCAAGCGCAGGGAATCGGGTGGGTCAGGGCCCGGTGCCGGGTCTGTACGAGGCTGCGTCTCCCGGGGGTGGTGCTCAGCAGCAGCACCCACCTCACGTAGACGCGCAGGAAAGGCACCCTCAGGACCGCTGCAGAAAGTGCGAGGACGATGAGCTCGCGAAGTCAAAGCAAGAGCAGTATTATGAGGGGGTTAATGGCAACGTGTCTTCGACTGTAATAAAATGTTCAATTCAGTCATCCACTGTGTATTTTCTTGTATATCTCCGTGGAGAGATGGGGCCCGAGAGCCTGCCGGTCACTCCCCCAGGCCAGGTGGCCCAGCCAGTTCCCTCTGTCCTCCACAGTCGTGCGGTCTCCTCATGGAGAGGCTGAACCTCTGTGCTGTCAGGGTTTGACAACAGCACCCATGTGACAGTGCTGGGGATGAAGGCCAGGACCAGGGCATGTTGGGTAGAGGGATGTCCAGGGGCACCTCCCACAGTGACGAGGAAGGATGGGCATGTGAAGAAGTTGGGAAGGGTCTCAGAACCACCAGCACACCATGGCCACACTCCGGGCCCAGAGAGGCGCTCAAACAAGTCCTGTTCCTGCTACCTCCTCCTGCTCCTCCTCGCCCTCCCCCCACCTCCAGAAGAACCATCTCTGCAGTGCCACCCACATCTGTCACACACCACCGTGACGACTGCGCCCCTGGAAGCGGCTGAGTCTCCAGGGCAGGAACTAGCCTGTTGAAGGTGGGTGAGGAGACACCTCCCAAGTCCTCCTGTCAGTCTCAGGGACACCCTGTCACCTCCGAGAACAGGGCGGGAGGGGCTGGGGAACCGCGGAGGCCCAGCAATCCCATTCCTGGGTCCTTGAGACAGAAGCTCTGCACGGGGGGCTGATGCAGCCTCAGCCGCTGCCCACAATCTGCCCAGGTCAAGGCGGAGGCGGCTGCATCGTCTCCCACGGCTGGGGTTCCGTGAACCCCAGACCTTCCTACATTGCCTACAGAGAGGCCTCTGTCAGTGTCGAGCCAACCTGGGGACCCAGAGGGGCTCCGGGACAATTAGGACAGTCACCACAGCGCTCGTGCATCCGATCCAGCCACTGAAGGGTTACTACTCATCCTGCCTCGGCGCAGCCTAAGATTTCCTGCCAGAACTTCCAGTGCTGGCGCTGGAGTGCGGCCCAGTGCCCGCAGCTGCAGACCAAGAAACTGCACGGGACGCCGCACGGTGACATTTAAAAGGGAACACGGTCCTCGAGTACAGGATGGGGCAGCGGGCACCAGCTCAAGGGCCGCCGTCCAGACAGAAGCATCACAAAGGCAACAGAACTGAGGTAGGCACACTGTTATAGGGTGGGGAGCTGGCCGGGTGCCACTTCCTCCCCGCCCCCGTTCTTTTCTCTCTTGTTTTCCAGCTTGGAGTCCTACTTCCTCTCTGAACCTCAGCTCCTCAGTGTTTGCTTCTGGCAGCGTCTTCCGCCCAGAGAAGCTCACAGGTGGCCCTTCCTGGGCCACGGCCACCATGCCCATTCTGTGTGCTTGGCCCCGAGCAAAGCTGGCTCCGTGTCAGAGCTTGAGATGATGCCAGGTATGGGGAGCAGATCGGAATTCACCCACTGGGCTCATTATTCCTGCAGGTCTTCCAGGTCTCTGATCCGTGACCCCTCAGCCCTGGCCTGTGTGACCATGTGTGACCTGGTCAGCTGCTTTATTAATTTTGTCCTCTGGGAAGGGTTTTACTATTATAGTTCAGCCTGCCTCTGGCTTCAGACTCACAGCAATCCTCTTGCGTCAGCCTCCCACATACTGGATTACAGGGTGCACAGCCCCGCGTGGCCAGGACTCACTGTCACTGACAGTCTACCACACGAGCACTGAGGGGCCCCGCTCCCCGTCCCCTCCCTGCATGGGGGGCCCTGGAGCTGGCCTGTTTTCATCACTTCCTTGCATATAACAACGTGCCTATCTCAGTTTACCCAATGGCTGCCACCTTCTGAGCCTCCAGTCTCGGTGCCCGTGTCTCTGCTGCTCTCCCCACAAGCCCGTGCCCTGACCCAGCCCTGCTGCTGCCATACGCCAGAACCCCGCAGCGGACGGGGCACAGTACCTGAGCTTGTCTGCAATGAAGAGGACCCTGCGCTCCAGGAGCAGCGAGGCAAACACGCACACCAGGTGGCGGACGCTGAGCGAGGAGAAGAGCGGCTCGAAGTCCACGTGCTCCAGCCGGGAGTCCAGCGGGCGGCACAGCTCGATGGCCTGCCGGGGAGCAGGACAGCTGTGGACGCCGCCTCAGCCAGGCCTCTCCCGGGGGCGCCTGGGCTCTGCGTCCTCAGCAGGGGAACAGGAGAGAGAAAAGAAGACAAAGGGGCTGGGAAAGGGGGGCTCCCGGGAGCAGGAAGGGGTTCGGGGCGCTGTCCTCAGTAGTGTCCCCACTATCAGCAGGCTCCCGTAGAGAGCGCCCTGTGACCACTGACGACTTCTGGCCAGATCCCTGGCTCCACTCTTAGCCCCTAGCAAGCGTTCATTCATCATAGACACTGCCTCCTATGTAGTCCAGGCTGGCCACGATCTTCCTGCCTCAGCCTCCCGAGTGCTGTGTGCCACCATGCGGGGCCCTAGCAAGCATGTCTTCAGGGCTTCCTGTGCTGGAAGCTGGGCTAGTGCTGAAGCTCCAGCCCCAGCCCCACCTCTGCCGTCTCCAGCAGTGGCCTGGTTATCAGAGCCGCTGAGCCTGGAGACTGGGTCTGGATGGGCTGTGAGAAGTGGACGGGAAGAACAGACAAACTGCCCCACGTCAGCCCAGCCGGGGGGGCGGGGCTCAGACTCACATCACAGCAATCCTCCTGTCTCTGCCTCTCGAGTGCTGGGATTATAGGCGTGCGCCACCATGCCTGGCCATGTGGCTTTTTTTCTTTTTTCTTTTGTACCAAGGATGGAACTTGGGTCCTTGTTCTTGTAAGGCAGGTACGGTGCTGCTAAGTTCCCACACCTCTCTCCCCCAAAATGTGTATATATGTAGGTGTGTGAGTTCCTAGGGACTGAATCCCAGCCCTTTTTTTATTTTTTGAGACAGGATCTTACTAAATCACTAAGTTGCTCAGGCTGGGCTCGAACTTGTGACTCTGGCCTCAGTTCCTGAGCACTGTGATCCTGCTAAGCTGGCCCCACTGCCCACTGAGACCCTGCTTTCTGCACCACGGGCCCCAGCAGGAGGAAGGGAATCTGACGCTCACCTCGGTGCCTGACCCTGGCAGGAAGTTCTTGACCACGATGGTCTTGCCCAGGGCAGGGAAAGGGGCTTCCATGACGCTCCTCATGAGGGGCTGCACAAGGGCGGGAGAGATGCCGCGTCTTTTCTCCACCTCGTCCAAGATCTGCGGGGTCAGGAAAGCTGCTCAGCCAGGCGGTGGCTTGGGCCAAGAGGCAGTGAAGTACCAGGGGATGCAGACCTGTGTGAGGCTCAGACCTGGGCCCCAGGCTCTCTCTTCCTGTGTCTACTGTCTGCTGGGTGGCTCTAGCTCCTGCTGCTGACAGGGCACAGGCTGGCCTTGGGCTCAGCATGGGGTAACTTGTGTGGTTTATTTGCTCAGGATATGGGATGGAATCTGGCCTCATGCAGCCTACTCAAGAATTCTATACCTTTTTTTTTTTTAGGTTTTTTGAGACAGGGTCTCGCTTTGTGGTTCAGGCTGGCCCTGAGCTCAGTCTCAAACTCACATCTCAGCAATCCTCCTGCCTCTGCCTCCCGAGTGCTGGGATGACAGGCGTGAGCCACCATGCCTGGTACTGTGGTATGTGGTACTGATTGCTGCTGGGCGTGAGTCTCCACACCCAGTATGGTATGTGGTTACCGGGGATCAAACCCGGGCCCTTGCGCTTGCATGACAGGTGCCGGAACCACTGAGCTAAATCTCCGGCCCAATACTTTTTTTTTTTGAGACAGGGTTTCACTATGTAGTTCAGGTTGGCCTAGAATTTGCGATCCTCCCGTCTCAGCCTTCCAAGTGCTGGGATCACAGGCCTGCTCCACCATACCTGGCTTCTACACCTAACTTCTTCTTTTTAAAAGCAAGACATTGACTGGTACATGTTTAGGCTTCATAATGCTGATACTCTAACTTTTGAGGTCAGTATTGCACTGGACAGTACTTGTCTCCTATACACCACTCCAGAGCCCTGGGGCAGCTAAGCCCCAATACGGTGATTCTTAGGTCTTATTTTCCAGGAAAGAGGCCCAAATTATGCTGATATTTTAATAAACTTACACACTGAAAAACTACACACACACATACATATATCACAAGGGCCTTTTTTTCTGGCAGAAACTAGTATGACATAAGACAATGCTCTAGGAAGGAAACTAAGCATTCTGGAATGTTCTGGGAAGATCCGCCCCTCCCTTCCTCACCTCCACTTCTCCGCTCTCTCTCTCCTCTACTTCCCGGGAGAGGAAGTAAGAGGAGGAGGGCAAACAAATAGAGAGCAAGACTGTGAAGCTCCAGGAAGCTGGCGGGTTCCCGGGTCCTCCGGGGGCTGGCCCTTCCTTATTCCCCCCTCGCCCCCTTTCTCTCCCTTTCTGGTACTGGGACTTCGCACTGCACTACATCTCTAACTACTGTCCAATTTTTTTTAATTTTTTGAGATAGTCTTGCAACCCTCCTGCCTCAGCCTCCCAGAGTGGGATGACGGATGTGTACCATGCCTGGCTTCCCCCCCTCTTTCTTTGAGGTCCAAATTCTCACCTTTGAGAAGAGGCTGAAGCAGCCCAGGCGGCTCACGATGCAGTATACCTCAGGCAGGCGCTTTCCTTTGCCACCAGGCTGGAGAGAAACGTGGGCCTTGTGAGCATCAACAAGCGCAGGGAGGCAGAGCCCAGATGCTCTCCGTGAGCACTGCAGGCCACTTCTGCCCCCCAGAGGTCGCACTGCTGCGTGGCTCGGGCTGGCTTTGGTACGCGGCCCAGGCTGGCCTCAAACGCACAGCAACGTTCCTCCCTCAGCCTCCCAAGTGTTGGTAGCTTTTAAAAACCAGCAAGGCATGGACTGCTGCCAGGCAGCACCCCTGGCCACTCTGTGCCTACGGTCCCTGTTCCTGCAGGGCCTTCTACGGTGCAGAGTGTGTGGCAGGCGCTCACGTGGCCCACTAGGCAAGGGGGCCAGGCTACACTGTACACTGTTAGAACAACAATTCCAAACGGGAAGTTACTGCTGAAGATCTTTTTGGAAACTGACTTTTAAGCTAATTTTAAATCTCAGTACTTTTAAGCCTAAAGTAATCTGAATGACATAATTTACCAATTGCTTAACTTTTCAATCATTAGCTATGTTTTTACCTGCTATTCAGTCCAGCAGATATTTATGGAACATCTACTTTGTGACACACATTTTTCGGCCTATGTCTTTCTTTATTTTAGTTTTTGTTTTTCTTTCTTTTTTGAGACAGGCATTTTTTTGTAGGTCAGGCTGGCCTTGCGCTCACTAGGTAGCCCAGGCAAGCCTTGAACTCACAGCAATCCTCCTGCCTCTGCCTCCTAAGTGCTGGGCTCAACTGCTGAGTCACCACGCCCAGCACTGTGGTGTGTGGTTACCAGGAATTGAACTTAGGACCTTGCACTTGCCAGGCAGATGCTGGTACCACTGAACTAAATCCTTGGCCCTTTCTCTGCATTTTTAACCCCCTCGTTAACCCAGCACGACTCCTGCTCCTTCTCATGTGGGAAAACCGGAGTCTCAAGGAACCAGAAGCCAGACTGGCCCCCGGCAGCCATACTGACCAGCAGCCTTCGGCAGTACCCGAACCGCCTGCTCCCGTCTTCTCCCGTGAGGACAAACGAGAACGTCTCACTGCAGATGGGAGGACAAAAGCTTTACCAAAAGGTATCTCAGCACATCAGGGACGGCCCGGCGCCAGCCCTCAGCCCTGAGAGGAAGCGTCAGGCAGGCCCGAGGCTCCAATGCCAGGGTCTCGAGACGGAGCCACGTCTCCACCCGTGACGGTGTCGCCTGGGCCACCCACTGCGCGGAGCACTGCAGGGCTTCACCCGTTTGGCCAAGGACAGACCAAGGCCCTGCTCAGTCACAGCGCTGGACACCTGGCTCCTGGGGATGCGTGAAAGCCGAGGAGGAGACTTGAGTCCAGCCAGACACCAGCTCAGAGGCACCGAAGCATTTCAGCAGCCCCAGGACGGTGATCATGTGACATCTCCCAGGGGGCTGCCGTCGCCTTCCCGAGGCTCGGGGACCCATGTGCTTGCTCAGTGAGGCACCTCTCCTGAGGCCTCCACTTTATTCTGCAGTTCTGGGGAAGAATCCAGGGGCCAGCCCTTCTACCAGCCTTTCACACTGAGCCACACTTCTAGCCTGTTTGTTGTTGCTTACTTTGAAAGACGGTCTCACTGAACTACTGTTTCCCAGGCTGGGCTTGAACTTGGGACCATCCTGCCCCAGCCTCTCATTTGGGTTCAAGAAGATTTTTTTATTTTTTTAAGGCAGAATCTTGCTGTGTAGTTCAGCCTGGCCTTGAACTCAATGTGTAGCCCAGGCTAGCCTCCAGCTCGCAGTGATCCTCCCGCCTCAGCCTCCTGAGCACCGGGATTACAGGTGTGATGCTCTGCCAGCTCCGAGAAGTTTTACCAGGGATTCAGGGGGCCAACTGGGAGTGCCGTGGCAGGTTTACTTCCGGCAGGGGCTCACCCTCCACGGCCTCTATTCTCCCCTCAGGTGCGGGCTGGGAAGGACGGGGAGGCAGCGTGTACCTGGTGAACTGCTGGACAGGCGCCCAGTCCTTGGCGTCGGGGAAACAGAACTGTGGGATGGCCTTCAGCTGGTCCTCAGCCTCTCGCGTGAACTTGAAAGACCTTTCCAGCTGCAGAGGGGGCAGAGGAGGCTCGAGAATGAGCCCTGTGGCGGGGGTGAGGCCACATCCTCCCCCTCCCCCTTCATCTCCTCACTAGGCTGGTGGCTTGGTCTGTGGGGCCCTTTTCCCCACAGTAGTTCCAGGCTACCTAAAGCCTTAGGAGGAAGTCAAGAAAACAGCATAATTTTGTTTTCAGCCCAGGCTAGCCTTGAATTCATGGCGATCCTCGTGCTCAGCCTCCCTAGTGTGGGGATTACAGGTGTGCACTACCACGCCCGGCTAGAGTGTTTCAGAGAAATGTTCTCTAGGCTGCCGGAATGTAAGCATTCCAACTCACAGTGATCCTCCTGCCTCAGCCTCCTGTGAAAGGCGCCCTAGAGATCCTTCCACACCGGCAGAGGCCCAGAAAGCTGGGGGGTAGAGCAAACATTCCAGTCAGTTCTTTTGCTCTCTGGGGCCAGGAGAGAATGCTGCCACGCTCAGCGCACACTCCCAGCAGAAGTGTACCATGCTGACTGGCACTGGCCTGAAACCCCGGCACACTTCGAGGCTGTGGCAGGAGAATCCAAAGTTCAAGCCTAGATTGTGCCATTTAGCAACTTTGTGAGACCCTATCTCAAAATAAAAATAAATAAAGGGCTAGGAATGCAATTTGGCATACAGCCGGGAGATTCAATCCTCAGTACCACCAAAAAAAAAAAAAAAAAAAAAGCTTATGTGGTACTGGGACACTCAGTCAGCTTCGCAGAGTCATTCAGTGGGACACGGAAGGGAGCGAGACACCAGCAGGTGTCCTTACTTCAGAGGCTCAGAAACAGCGGGAGAACAGTGGTCTCTGGACTTCCTTCCTGTCGCTGACACCCCAGCAGTCAGGACAGTATCCGTCTCCCAGGACTACAGGAACACTATTTTGTTTAGGACCAGAAGAAATTAAAGTATTCAAACTCCCGAGATTGCTTATTTCGTGCAGGAACAGAAATCTGTTTTTTTTCTTTTTCCTTGAGGAACCTGTTTTGTTTTGTTCTCTGGTGGCACTAGGGTTGGAACTGAGGGCCTTGCTCATGCTAGGCTGGTGTAAGGGATGTTTTTTATTATATTAAAGAGCACAGACTGACCTGCGTGACGTCAGCCCGACACCACCTGGCGTCTGATCCCCGGAGGATGGAATTCAGCTCAGGCCTGGGGATGCACTAAGACCGGCTGCACTGGAACAGCTTCCAGCCAGTGGAATGCAAGGACACTTACACCAAAGCCCCTTCTTAGTTTTCGCTTGTGACAAACAAAGTCACTAGTTTTTTCAATGCTGCTGCAGCACATGCCACAGTCAGGAAGTCGCTGAGCTGACGGCTCACAAGCTCACAATGCTCCTTTTTCTTCATTACCGGGGCCTCGGCAATGAGCTACACTTTTAGCCCTTTTCATTTTTCATTCTGAGACTGGTTCTCACGAAGACCCTAAGTCGCCCAGGCTGGGCTCACAGTCGCAGTCCTGTCTCAGCCTCCCAGAGAGCTGGGATTACTCGTGCATCACCGTGCCCAGAAAAAGCACTCACTTCTGCATTCTCTTGGAGTGTCTTAGACAGAGGCAGATATCAGAGGGACATAATTTAGGAAGTGCCCTTAATCCCTGGAGGTCTGGACCTCCGCAGACTGTGGAACAGACAAGGTCAAGCAGTTTCCCACGTGGCCGTGCCCCTGCCTCAGCCTCCTGAGTAGCTGGGGTGCCAGGTGTGCACCACGACACCCAGCTAGATTTGTTCACATGACAGCCCAAACTGACGGCCACGTCCAAGGTCCTAGACCCCAGGTCCTCCTCAGACACCCCCGTCTCTTTGAGTCCTCAGCTCGCCCTGCCCTGTGCTGGGGACTCTGGCTGACCTCGTACCTTCAGAGGGAACTGCTGCGTGAGTTCTGGCACGTAGGTGGCCCCAGTCTGCTTCTTGTGCAGAGACACGACCACAAAGTACTCGAAGAGCTGCCTCTCTTGGTAGTCCAGGAGCTCGTGGTCCAGGGCGGGGTAGCGAGGGGCCTGCTTCAGGCGGGACTGCACGTTGACCAGGCGCCGGCTGTGAGCTGAGGGCAGAGGGAGGCTGGGAGGGACGTCGTGCCAGACACTGCTCTCTGCCAGTGAGCTGCCGCAGGCCATGCCTACAGGCAGCTAATCTCGGGACCTTTGCCAAACCTCGGGAGGAGCCCAGGCCAGCCCAGCCGGCCTGCAGGCTGGGCTTGCTGCACCTGTCCTTGGGGTCCGGACACTCATCCTCCGTGCCTTGTTTCTGTCATTTTTCTGTTCCCAGGACATGACAGAGTCATGGCACAGTGCTTCCAGGGACAGGCCTGACTCAATGGCCAAGGCTGACAGACCTGGAAGCCTCCACCTGGCTCGGGAGCCCAGGTCCCCATCGCCCTGCTCAGCAGCCCCAAGCTTGCTCTCTCGGTCCTTCCCCCTGGGCTGTGAGAAACCTCAGAAAACTCAAGAGAGCTTGGACCTGGGCCCTCAACTGTTAAGCCCTCGGGGACCAGTAATTCCAACTTCATCTGACAGGTGGCGCGCCCGAGGCCCTGAGATCTTAAGAGAGTTCCTTGGTGTGGTGGCCCACGCCTGTGAGGTCAGCACTCCGGGAGGCTGAGGGGGGAGGATCGGCACAGGTTCGGCAGCCCCAGGTCCCGCATGAGACTGGGCCCCAGTCCACTCAGACACCTCCGCAGCAAGCCTGGTGGGACACAAGCGTCCCTTGTGCTAGGGAGCAGAGGTCATGATGGTGGCTCCTGTCTTTACCTTTCAGCTTTTCCTCAGTGTCACTGTCAGACTCGCTGTTCTCATCTGTCACTAGATGAAAACACAAGAAAGGACATGCAATGTGAGTACTTCTGACGCAGGAAACGGATCCAGACTTTCTAGGTCAGGGAGGAGTTCTGCCATCTGTTTAAAGGTATGGACAAGCTCTACCCTTGCCTAGCAGGGTGACTTCCAGACTACGCGGGCTCTAGGAGGCGGTCCCTGCACCGGATCCTGTCACTTTATTTGCGCTGGGCCAGGAAGTGGCTGTCACTCAGGCCACAGCGGAGGGGCGGCATGTGCTACCTGGGCTCAGCGCCTCCGAGCACCGGGGGGGACAGCAGCACCACCCCAACCTCCTCCACGGTGACTCACCCAGGCGCAGCCGGAAGTAGCTTCCAGGAAGTGTCCCCGGCACTGGGGCGGGGCGGGAGGAGGGCGTGGTGGCGGGTCCTACCTTTCCCTGAGCCGCTGTCGGTGGACTGCGACAGCCTCTTCACCCGCTTCTTCCCTCTCCGGGCCTCGTAGATGGCATTGATGCGCAGCACCAGCTGCAGGCACAGGGGAGCAAGAGCGGAGTGAGTGACCCTCAGGGTGCCAGCCGGTGTCCCTGAGGTGCTGACGGAGGGGACACGCTTGCCATCACTGCCTACTCTTCTAATCATCCACCCCTTTCGGCCACACGGGAACGACATACTCCGAAAACTCTGGCCCCCAAAGGCCAGCGCAGCCAGCGGGGACAGCGGAGACACACTCCCGGTGTGACGGCAGCTGTCCCTCTGACACTGTGAGGTCGCCGTGGCTTGGGAAGGACCTTTCGCTCCCACAACAAAACCAGTAGAGGAAGAGACAGGAAATATAGTTCCCAGGCTGGGCTCCGACAGTGGGAGCCATTCCAAGAATGTGTGAGAGGGCTGGGGTCAGAGCGCCTTCCGGTCTCCACCCTGGCCACCAGCCTATGGGCCCCGGAGCGCCCTGCCACCTGTGAGGACAGCACTCACACCCAGCCCACAAACCTTCTGTGTGCTCCCAGAGCGGCCAGAAGGCATCAGAAAGGCAGGGCATGGTGGCACACACCTGTAATCCCAGCTCTTGGGAGGGTGAAGCAGGAGGATTGTCCTGAGTTCAAGGTCAGCCTAGGCTATATAGTGAGTGTGAGGTCAGCTTGAATTACATACAAGATGTTGTCTCAGAAAACAAAACAAAACAGAAAGTCAGCGACTAGGAAGTGCCCTGGGATTCTCTGTCATGTGACACACCCCACCCAGTCCAGACAGCCACCACCCTTGCCCTGCCGGGGCTATGTGTCCTGTCCTGCCATCTCCCCAGCCAGCTGAGCTGGCAGACGGGCCCCAGCTCAGCAGCAAAGCGACAGCCTGGCTTCCCTGAGGAGCTTGCTTCGCCCTCTCTCCTGGGAAGCCGGAGAGCGGGGCTTCCGTGTTTTGCTCTGCCGGAGGCCCTGCCTGGGTTTCCTGGGACGTGCAGTTCAGACACTCACACAGACAGGAGCTCCACGATGGAAGGCTCTGTGCGGCACACGCAGCTATTGTTACTACATGTACAGCGAGCTGGACAGCTATAAGCTAAAGGTTGTGTGACTTATTTTTAGTGATGAGATCTTGCTGTGTTGTGCAGGCTGGTTTTGAAGTCCAAGGGCAAGCAATACTCCTGCCTCAGCCTCCCGAGTCGTTGGGACTATAAGAATATGTAGCTGTGTCCAGCTTCATGATTTCTATCTGTATAAATCAGTGAGAAAAAATATAGGCTGGCAGCTGGGGCCGTCTCTCAGGGGTGGCTTGTGTGCTCAGCATGTGCAAAGCTTGGGGTTCGGTCCCCAGTACGTCCTCCTTCTGATGTCTGGTAACCATTTCCCATGTTCTACGACTATTTTCATGCTTATTATTATTTTTGTTGGTGTTTGAGTTTGTTTTGTTTTTGAGACAAGGTCTCACTATGTAGTTCAGGCTGCCTTGACCTCATGGCAATCCTCCTGCCTCAGCCTCCCAAGGGCTGGGATTACAGGTGTGTGCCACCATAACCAGCCCCTTTTTATTTTGAAACCAGGTCTTCCTAAGTCACTCAGTTGTCTAGATTGTGCTCTTTTTTTTCTTTTTCTTCTTTTTTGCAGTACCAGGATCGAACTCAGGCCCTTTTGCTAGCAAAGTAAGAATTTGCAATCCTCCTGCCTCAGCCTGCTGAGTGCTGGGATTAAAGCAATTCTCACAGAATCAGCATGCAACCTACAGTCTGCAGTGGTGCTCAGGGGTACAGAGCTTGTGTAAAGTGGACAAGGTCCTGGGTTCTACCTCAGGAATCTCCCAAAAACTAAATTAACACTCCCTCTGAGCAGCCTGCACTGTGCCTGTCAGGGTAGAGGACAGCTGAAGTGGGTTCCTACCTCCCTTCTCTCTGGCTTCTACAGCAAAACTGTAGAAGGGCTGCAGGCCTTCAGCTCGCCTTGCCTGACCCCACTGCACTGCCCATGGTCAAGGGGATCGGAGTCACTCTACAAAATGCTGGGCCGGGGCTGCTCCCTGAGGACCTGGTTCAGAACTGACCATCAAATTATCTCGAGCAACCTGCTTGGGAAGCTGTCCTTGCCTTTCCTTCAGGTCGATGGGGACAGACAGTGCCCCAACCCCGCAGCCCTCCAAGCTTTTCTGTAGTGTTTTACACGGTTGTGTACGTAGCAGGGCTCTTTAGGCCCTGGTTGGCCTCAAACACTGGGTGATCCTCCTGCCTCAGCCTGCTGTGCTGGGATTGCACTACCACATGTATAAGGTACATTATCCACAAAAATAGAGGGTTGAGGTAGAGGGAGATCTGCGCCAACCTGCTCACGCCAGTCCCTGTCTTTTAGTTCTTCTATGACCACCACGCTTTTCTGTCTCAGGCAGTCAGTCAGGCAGACTCCCTGTCTCAGGGAGTCAGGGAGTCAGGCAGACTTCCCCGAGTCTCCTTTCTCCAAATCACACAGGTGGAAGGCGCTCCTGCATCTGCGTGAGCCCGTCTCGTGTCAGCTTAACCCTCCGGCCTGCAGACCCGGAGAGGGACAGCAGAGGCCTCCTACAGGACCGGACGGTCATTGAGGGGGCAGCACTGTGGGGCTGTCGCCTGGGAAAGGACGGAAGTGTGACCACGGCACAAGGGATGTGCATCCAGCCACGGGCCACCTTCACCCTGGGGACAGCAGAGTGCCAGGAGACGTCCTCTGTGTCAGCACACTGTGGACCAGGCCCTACAAGGTCAGGCCAGGAGGGGGCCACTTTTTTTTTCAGGTTTTTTGAGACAGGGTCTCACTTTGTGGTTCAGGCTGGCCCTGAGCTCAGCCTCAAACTCACATCACAATCCTCCTGCCTCTGCCTCCCGAGTGCTGGGATGACAGGCGTGAGCCACCACGCCCGGCACTGTGGTATGTGGTACTGGTTGCTGCTGGGCATGAGTCCCTACGCCCAGTATGGTATGTGGTTACCGGGGATCGAACCCGGGTCCTTGAACTTGCAAGACAGGCACCGGAACCACTGAGCTAAATCTCCGGCCCATGGGGCTACTTTTTTATTTATTTATTTTTTTTTTTAGGTTTTTTTTTTTTTGAGACAGGGTTTCGCTTTGTGGTTCAGGCTGGCCCTGAGCTCAGCCTCAAACTCACATCACAGCAATCCTCCTGCCTCTGCCTCCCGAGTGCTGGGATTACAGGCGTGAGCCACCACGCCCCGGCACTGTGGTATGTGGTACTGGTTGCTGCTGGGCGTGAGTCTCCACGCCCAGTATTGTTATGTGGTTACCGGGGAATCGAACCCAGGCCCTTGCGCTTGCAAGACAGGCGCCGGAACCACTGAGCTAACTCCCCGGCCCCCCATGGGGCTACTTTTTGATGATAAGGAAGAGACGGCCTTTTTAAGAGTGGGCACTGGAAGCACCAGCTGGAGCCAGTTGTGGTGACACCCTCTAGGGAGGCTGAAGCAGGAGGATTGCAGAGAGGTAGAGGCCAGCCTGGGCTATGTAGCACATTTAAGGACCGGGTGACCTACATATTGAAACCCTACTTCAAAAAGAGAAAGCTGATCTGGTATCAAAAGAGCAGGTGAGGCAAGGGGAGGGACGCCTGAAGGGAGGCCGTGGGACTAAAGCAGTGATCAGGAGGGAGGCCTGGGTGTCCCGGCCTGCTGGCTTCCCGGTCTGCCTGGCCTCCGGGGACACAGGAAATGGAGAAGCGGAGCGTGGGCCTCCCGGCCTGCTCGGCGGAGGACAGCACACCGGAAATGGAAGTTTACTCGTGTTACCTTGGGGATCTTCCTCTTCCTCCTCCCGTTCTGCAGGTCTCCAAGGTTAAAGGCGACGTCGTCGGGGCTGCTGGGCGTGGAGGGCGGGCTGGTTTTGGGTGGGGACCCCGCTCCATCCCGACTCAGCTTCCTCGCATCCAGCAGTCTGAAGTTCCTCCTCTCTGAATTTTGCCAGAAAAAAGCAGGTTTGGATAATGACTGCTGTGAGGGAAGAAGAGAAGGAAGAATAATGAATACAAAGAGGAGGAGGAGACAGCTGGAGATGCTGGCGAGGAGACCACAGGCCTTGACAGGTCCACACGGAGGGTGCTGAGGAGGGAGATGGCACCTGCCCTGCTCCATCCGACTTTACAGATGAGTCCTGTGGGGGTTTTGGAGTGTTTGTTTGTTTGTTTTTACAGTACTACAGAGTGATCCTAGGTGTTTGCTACCACTGAGCTACAACCTATTTTGTATTCTATTGTTTTGTGAATCAGGTTGAGGGATCAAATTTGGGACCTCAGGGTCTCACTATGGGCTTGAACTCACTATGCAACCAGATTGGCCTTGAACTCGAGATCCTCCTGCCTCAGCCTCCCCAGCGCTGGGATCACAGTTGTGTGCCACCACATCCGGCCCAGACTGGACTTTCTGATAATCCAAGACATGTACCAGGAAACACAGAGCTGAGTGTGGCTGCAGCCCTGTGCCGGCTCTGTGAGGACTGTCTCTTTTCTCTCTGCCTCCTCCCCTTTATTTTGCTGGAGACTGAGCATGGCAAAACGGGCCAGGTGAGTAGGACGGCCTGTTCACCACTTTCGCAGAGCATTTCCCACGACCCTGCCTGTGGACTCCCCACGAGAGCTCCAGCAGGCTCTCAACAGGAGGCCTGCGCTGTGGGATCCAGCACCTCTTTCTGGGCCAGACACTGACGCTCCCACAGGTTTCCTAGAGATCTGGATGGCATAAAAGGGCACAGAGGCCAAGAGGAGGCTGGTGTCCTGGCTTCCTCAGGACAGCTCTCTGTGCTTCCGCCAGGGTGTCTTTTTTTTTTTTTTTTTTTGAGATAGGGTCTCGCATTGTTGTTCAGGCTGGCCCTGAGCTCAGCCTCCAACTCACATCACAGCAATCCTCCTGCCTCTGCCTCCCGAGTGCTGGGATTACAGGGTGAGCCACCACGCCCGGCACTGTGGTATGTGGTACTGGTTGCTGCTGGGGTGAGTCTCCACGCCCAGTATTGTTATGTGGTTACCGGGGATCGAACCCGGGTCCTTGCGCTTGCAAGATAGGTGCCGGAACCCCTGAGCTGACTCCCCGGCCCCCGCCAGGGCGTCCTTGATCTCGCTCCTTCCTGCTGCTCCACAGACGCTCACGCTGCTCCCTCCCTTCCCCCACTCTCTACTTGTACTTTTTTCAAATAATTTTGTCACTGCCCTTTACTTTTTCATCCAGTTCTTTGTTCAAAATGGGAAGAACCTGGAGCCTTAACTCCAGAAGGAGGTGGGCGAGCCAGAACCCAGCAATGTGTATGTGGTGAGCCGCCGTTAGAAGGAGCTACCCCAGAACACCAGAGCCTGGTGTGTTAGGCACATGCGCTGCTGCTGAGCCTCACCTGCACCTCTAATATCTTATTTCCTGGGCCAAGGACTTAGCTCAGTGGTTCTGGTGCCTGCCTTGAAAGCATACGGTGCTAAGTTTGATCACTAGTACAAAAAAAAAAAAAAAAAAAAAAATCTGTTCCCCTGTATCTTATGTCCAAAACAAATTTTTAAAAAGCTGGGCATGGCAGCACACGCCTGTAGTGCTAGCACTCAGGAAGCTAAGGCAGGAGGATTGCTTTGAGTTTGAGACCAGCCTGGGTTACATTGTGACACCCTGTCTCAACCAAAAAGAAAAAGGGTTTTTAAAAAAGCCTGTTACAAAATTTAGGGGCAAAAATTTACAGCCTTTGCTTGGCATGCATGAAGCCCTGGGTTCAATTCTCAGTGTGGCAGGAAAATATTTTACAATTCAACACAGGACTCATTTTCCTGATACTACAACAAATTAAACAGAAAAAGATAAAATAGTGTAAAAAGAAGGTAAAAGAATGGTAAACTGATAGAAAAGCAAATACAATGATTCTTTGATATATGAAGAGATTTTTAGCCTTACCTATAAAAGAAAACTAAAGTTGTTGAAACATTTTTCACTGAGATTAGTAAAGGTTAAACATAGGTTCTCACAAAGCCAGGGATTTAGCGCAGTGGTTCTGGTGGTGTCTGCCTCGCAAGCACAAGGTCCCAAACTTGATCCCCGGTAACCATATACTATAGTGCTGGGTGTGTGCCTCACATCTGTAATCCCAGCACTTAAGAAGCAAAGGCAGGAGGATTTCTGTGAGTTTGAGGCTTGCCTAGCTACCTAGTGAGTTTAGTGCCAGCCTGAACTACGAAAGCAAGACCTTGTCTCCAAAAAAAACAAAACAAAAAAAATAGGATCTTATTATCTAGTTCAGACTGGGCTTGAACTCACTGTGCAGCACAGGCTGTTCGCAAACTCCTGCCTCAGCCTCCTGAGTGGTGGTATCAGTGGCATGCTCCGCCTGGACTCCATAGTGAGTTCATGTAGTTCATAGTGAACTATATATGGAGACCCTGTCTCAAAAATCAAAAACAACAACAACAAAAAACCCCAAGCCAAAACAAAGCAAAACAAAAAGCAAGCAAAGAAACACCAACCTAAACCATGAAAACTTACTGGACGAGGTGGTTGTCTCTGCCTGGCTTGAGGTAAGAAGGCTGCAAGTTTGAGGCCAGCCTGAACAAGTTAGCAAGAACTTGTCTCAGAATTTAAACATCTAAAGGGTTGGGGATGTAGTTCAGTGGTAGTACTACATATCACAGTGCGGAGCATGGTGGCTCACGCCTGTAACCTCAGCACTTGGGAGGCAGAGACAGGACTGCTGAGCTGAGGCTGAGTTCAGAGTTCCGGGACCAGCCTGAACTACAAAGTGAAACCCTGTCTCAAAAACTCAAAAAGAAAAAGAAAAAAGAAAAGAAGAAGTCCTCTGAGGGAGCTGACCTGGTTTCAACTCCAACTTCTTGTCTGAACGGTGTGAATTTACATAAAAAGATTATGCCACAGAAGGCCCAAGGTTCCTTTTGTATAAAAATTAGTTCCGGCCACCCACCCTGGCGGTGCCTTTGGGCGTGGGGGTGAGCGAGGGAAGCAGTCCTCCGCAGCTTGTTGCCTGTCCACAGACCCTGCATCTGCCCAGCTCGCACCGCCCTATGGGGACGGGACACTCTCCACCTGCGGGGCGCAGGCAGGAGCGAGTGACACATGGCCCCAGAGAGGCCTGGGACCGTTCTGCGGCAAGGCAGGCGGAGGCGGGTCTGCCTCAGCTAAGTAGGTCCGGGTGCAGCCCAGATGCCGCAGATGCAGATGCTTAGTGAACATCAGGAGCGAATGAAGGAAGTGGTGAGGACTGCAGCTGTCCCCCAGGACGCAGGCACAAAACAGACTCCCGTGTGTGGGCGGGCAGAGGAATGAGTGTGGACACAGTCCCTGCAGATGATACGCGCAGCTCGGCGCAGCCTGCAAGAATCAGCTGGGATCCGACTCGCGCCCAGCCAGCCACACTGTCCTCCCGGAGAGGGCGCCTGGACAGTGAGCGTGCTGACATGGCCACTGACGCCACTCGCTCTTCCAGCGGCGCAGGCTCTAGGATTTTCTGCCAGGAGACACTGCCCAGGCCAACGCAGAGGCCTCTGGGCAGGCGATCTTCGTGTGCCCAGGAGGCCAGGCTGTTCACTGCCTGTCAGGTGAGGACTGGGCACATCTCCAGGGGGAAATGAGTGTCACGGCTTTGTCTTTTTTTTTTTTTGAGACAGTGTCTCACTTGGTGGTTCAGGCTGGCCCTGAGCTCTGCCTCAAACTCACATCACAGCAATCCTCCTGCCTCTGCCTCCCAAGTGCTGGGATTGCGTCAGCCACCAGCCTGGCACTGTGGTATGTGGTACTGATTGCTGCTGGGTGTGAGTCCATGCCCAATATTGTATGTGGTTAATGGGGGATCGAACCCAGGTCTTTGCTCTTGCAAGACAGGCACCGGAACCATTGAGCTAAATCCCCGGCCCTTTCTGTCTTTTTCCAACTTAGCGTTACCCACTGCAGGAAAAGGATTTCCTAAAAGGTTTTTTGATTGTTTGAGACAGGGTCTTACTATGTAGTGCAGGCTGGCCTTGAGCTCACTATGTAGCCCTGGCTGGCCTCAAACTCTCAGAAATCCTCCTGCCTCAGCCACCTGAGTGTTGGATCACAGTCATACACCACCACACTCTGTCCCTAAATGTTGAAGGCAGCTATATTCCAATGAAAACACCTCCACAGCAGGTCAGCTGTCACGAATTATTCATAACCATACTCATTGCCATGCCAGAGGAGAAAGGACAGCTACTGACCTTGGACAGGTGTGGCAGCCGCCAGTGTGGGTCTGCCAGCCTGGCTGCAGGAAGCCTTCCTCTGTGCAGCCCCTCCCCACAGGTGCTGAGCCCCAGGACGCCGCTACCCTCAGGCTGGGAACCGATGGATTAAACATCCTTGGAGGGGATTCCAGCTGACACTTGCAGCCTAGATTCAGCCTTCTTTTATTTAATTTCACCAACAACTCCCTATGGTACAACTACTGCTAAGCCTTTTGGGCAACGTAAAGGAACAGAAGAGAAACTGACTCTGAGGCATTCACAGTTAGTCAGGGAGTTGTCTTGTCTCTGGCCTGGAGACGGAATCCCAGGCCTCACCCACGCCAGGCGATGGCTCTACCACTGAGCGGCATCCCCAACTGCTCGAGTCGTGGTTTTAGGACACTTGACAAGACTTAAAAGGCATTAAAATCATCAATGAAAGAGATGTTCCAGTGCAATTTAGGAGTCAGCGTGAGCGGAACGCCTGCGCACACAGGCGTCAGAGGAGAGGGGCAGCGCGAGAAGCTCCTATGAGGCCTCCCGGAGCTGCTCCTTAGGACGGGGACAGAGGTCCAGGTGACAGCAAAGGCCGGAGGCAGAACCAGCTGGCCCGGGGTGGCAAGTTACTGCCTGTGGGCCACATCTGATCTGCCCCAATAGTTAAGGACAGATTTTACCCTTTTTGTTGTAGTTGTACCAGTGAGGCTTGAACCCGCAGCCTTTGCCCTAAGCTGTGTCCCAGCTCCACACCCCCCCCCCTTCAATTTTGAGAAAGGGTCTTGCAGAGTTGTTAAGCTTCCCCGAGCTACACTCAAACTTGCACCCCTCCTGCCTTGCTCTCCTAGAGTGCTGGGATTATAACCATGCACACTACATTCAGCTTGATTTTACACTTTTAAATGGTTGAAAAAATAAACTTTATTTCATGACAAGTGAAAATTATGCAAAATTCACATTTGAGTGCCCATCAATAAAGTTTCATTGCAACATACCAACACTCATCTGTTTACCGACTGTCTACGGCTGCTTTGCACTACAGCGAGAGCATTGGGTGGTTGTGAGCGAGACCACACGGACTAAATATCTGCTCGCTGGCCAGTAGGGGAAGTTGGCTGACTCTCGACCACTAGCGCTGGAGGTAAACAGGGGGCTCCAGGTATGACTGTGAGAGACCACGTGCTCAGGGCTGCTCAGGGTTGAATTTAATGTCATGCTAAACAACTCGAGCTCTCCAACTGGGGAGTTAACTCAGCAGAACGGCAACTGCCTGGCAACCACAAGATCCTAAGTTTCATCCTTGGTATTATACCAAAAAAAAAAAAAAAATTTACCTAAGTGTGGTGGCACCTATCTGTAATTCTAGCACTTGGGAGGAAGAGGCAGAGGCAGGAGGATCTCTGTGAGTTCAAGCCAACCTGAACTACAGAGTGAGACCCTGTCTCAAAAAAACCAACTCCCTCCCCAAAAAGAACCTTTTCCTCATCTCTCCAAAAGCAATAGGTTGAAATTCCCTCATACATAGATATAATTATACTGCCAATGTAGGTATGGCACAAACTTTACCACACCCTTAAAAGGGTGCGCTGTTCAAAAAGGAAGTCAGCTGTGGCCTCAGAGCCCGGGCAGCGCCACCTCGGCATTGCGTATCTACTCAGCTCTGTAACAGGGTTCTCCCCCGCCCCCCCACGAGCTTCTGGGCATGGGCATGTTCTCATTTAAAACTCATACACGAGAAACAGTACTGTACAGGCTGCTTTTGTCTGCATTTCCGTTTGCCCTCGCTGGGACATTCTTCTCGACAGTTATACAAGATGGGCATATATGTGTGCTTTTTCCTTCGTAGTACTGGGGTGGAACCCAGGGCTTGGGGACGCCAGGCACGTGCTCTACCCTGGCCCTTTCTATTTTGAGACAGGTTCTCACTAGGTTGCCCAGAGTGGCCTCAAACTCGAACTCCTCCTGCCTCAGTTTTCAGGTAGCTGGGGTCACTGTGCATCACGTCTATTTACCAAGTGAGCGCCGTGGCATTTGGGAGGCTCTGTGCAGCAGAAAGTGCCAGGAGAATTAGAAACAGGAAGAGCAGCAGGCAGGGCGTGGACAGAGTCCCCGTGAGGGTGACCTGGAACCCATCGGGGCGCCGGCTCGGACGCTCTCCTGCCCCTGCCGCCCAGGGCTCGTACCTTGCCGGGAGCGTCGGGGATGGACAAGGTGGGAGAGGCAGGGAAGGTCAGGACGCACTTCTTGCCCAGGCAGCGGCCGTGCAGCTCGACGTCTTCGTAAGGGTTCTCCTTCACAGGCGGATCTGCGGTCACAGGCAGCCGTGAGGGGGAGGGGAAGTCTTCCTTCGGGGACACTGAGGCCGGACCTCAGCTCTCCGGGGCTGGTCCCCGCAGGATCACTGCTGCTTTGCTGTCCGTCACCCTTCCTCTGGGTGACAGGCCTTGTTTTCTTTTCTTTTCTTTTTTTTTTTTTTGAGACAGGGTCTCGCTTTGTGGTTCAGGCTGGCCCTGAGCTCAGCCTCAAACTCATATCACAATCCTCCTGCCTCTGCCTCCCGAGTGCTGAGATTACAGGCGTGAGCCACCACGCCCGGCACTGTGGTATGTGGTACTGCTTGCTGCTGGGTGTGAGTCTCCACACCCAGTATTGTTATATGGTTACCGGGGAATCGAACCCAGGTCCTTGCGCTTGCAAGACAGGCGCCGGAACCACTGAGCTAACTCCCCGGCCCAACAGGCCTTGTTTTCTTTGGGGTGTTGGGAGCCATTCTCCATGATTTTGGGGAAAAGTCAGAGTCACAAATTATGATGAGGGCTCAGGCCCGGCCTGCTTGCCCACGGGCTGGCCAGGGGATGAGGAACCATAACCCCATTCTGCCTCGACTCACAGCTGAGGCCGCCAGCGTCCCGTGACACTGGGATACTCAAAGGCAGGAGAGTGCATTAGTTGAAGATGTCCTGGTTCTCTGAGAACCCAGCAGTAATAAAAAGAGGGAAAGGTCTCAGCTGCGGAGGGACAGATTCCGTATGAGCTTTCCTCGTCCTGCCTACTGTTGTAAGAATGTTTTCCTCACTTCGGTCCTCGTCACTGATCTGAGCTCCTCATCGTGGATTACCATGGAACTGCCGCCACCCTCTCGCCAGCCAGTGCTCCCTGTGAACCCAATTCACAGCGGCAAGCTCCCGAATATGTCTGTCTTTGTCCTCTAGGAGGCACTGACCTTCTGGCCCCCCATGTACTTTGAAATTACACAAGTCTCTATCGTCTTTTTCTCTGCAGCCCTCACAGTCCCCCTTTCTGGGTAGTCAGAAGACTGGTCGCCCTTCAATATTAAGGTAACTCCTTGTCTCCCCAGTGGTCGTCATGGAAGATGACTACTCCAGGGCTTAGCCACCCTGGCTCCCAGGTCCCTGCCCCAGTGAAGCTCTCAGGGAGGGCTCACACCCAACTGACACACAGCATCCGGCCTCCAAAGCTGACAAGTGACCTCGGCGGGTCCGGCCAGGGTGAACCTCAGGGACTATGCTGAACCTGAGGCCACGGCCTCTCCTTCCCCAGAGGAAGAGGAGGGGATGGACTCCAGGGGACAGGTGGCAGCCATTCTGGAGACCACAGACGCCTGAAGAATGGAGCTGCCCTGGCTGGTAAGAAGCAGAGGGACAGAAGCCAGTTCTGGGCCGAGTTCAGAAAACCCTTTTGCTATTACGCTTGGGTTTTCTGTCCCTCTGAGGTAGATGCTGCTAAGAGAAATCCAGGTTGGGAATAGCGGTGGACACCTGAGATCTTAGCACTCAGGAGGATCGCTGCAAGTTCAAGGTCAGCCTGAGCTACACAGTAAGACTCTGTCTCAAAAAGCAAAAAACAAACAAATCGAGAAATCCAGCTCTCATGCCCACTTTTACCCTGAGCAGACCGCTGCTTGGGCAGAAGCCCAGGACCAGCAGAGGGTGTGCCCAGCCTCCAGGCCCAGCCCAGCCTGGATGGTGCGCACATGTGTCTGTTGCACTCGCCACCTGCAGCACACACGGCGCACACACGTGCACACACAGTGGGGTCCCTCTCTCCCTTTCCACCTGAGCCTCACCTCACCAAAACTGTCTTACTCCTATACACACATTGTGAGTTGAGGCGCTACTGTGGCAACTGAGGAGTCTACAGAGCTAGACCAAAGCAAAGTTCTTTTTTGTTTTTGAGTTTTGAGACAAGAGTCTTGCTATATAGGTTAAGGCTGGCCTCAAACTTACAGAGATCCTCCTGTCTCAGCTTCCTGAGTACTGGAATTTCGGGCGAGTCCCCCATGGCCAGCCCGAGGTCTCTTTGCTCAGGACCTTCTCCTCATCTGTGATGCCCTGTGAGAACAACACTCTTGGGGTACCCCCAGCAGCCTGCTGGTCTTCGGGGCATTCTTTCCTACAGGGGTCCTTGCAGTTGTGGGGTCATCTCAGAAACTGGGTCTACTCTATCTTCCCCTTGTTTAAGCCTCACACAAGGGGTTATGACCACACAGAGAGAAATGGTATTCAGAAAGTTAAGCGTCCAGCTCAGCATCACAGCTAAAGGCAGAGCCAAGGTCCTGTGGGCTGTGGGCCTCCAGCCCTTACCTTCATCCAGCCTTTCTTAGCCGAACTGAAACTCACATAGCCCGCCCCTCTCGCAAGCAGATGGCCTCTTACCCAGAATGTCCTCGTACACGTTCTCCTCCGACAGTGTGCGCGTGAGCCCCAGCTTGGTCTGTGCGTACCAGTCCGCCTTGCTGCTCTCTGAGGACTGCAGTACATCTTCGAATTCGTAGGACTTTCTGAATTGTGCAAGAGGGGAAGAAAAAAAACAAGAATTGGAATCAATTTTGGCTGGCTCAGAAATATATATACATACAGGGATTTTTTTTGTTGTTGTTGCTGTTTTAAAATAGGGTCTCACTTGTAGTTTACACTGGCCTTGAACTCACAGCAGTCCTCCTGCCTCAGCCTCCTGAGCTCCAGGATGACAGGTGTGTCACCATACCTGGTGCTGCATTTGAACAATGAGTAAGAATCTCAAAATTAACAAGTCTAACACTGGACTTGTCATTGTTTCCAAGGGAACTAGGGCGTCTCCGAGAGCCAGCGTGTCGGGAGACCAGCTGCATGTTTCAGCCCTCACCGCGGAGGTGCCTCTTAGACACATCACCCACCCATGGCTCAACAACCAGCCGGACTTCCATCCTGAGACCTAGTTGCTCAGAACCTCTTGGTCCTCCACAACGCCTTAGAAGGAGACCCCAGGCTCTCCCTCGCTCTGCTGGGCCCCTCTGGCTCCCACGCCGCTGTTGGGACAGCTGCCTGCAGACGCAGACCTGACGTCTCTCGCGCCCACACTTCCACATGGCTCTGGCCACACCGAGGCAGCAGCCCAAATCCTCCCTGCCCACTGGGCTCTTCTCGGCGGGCTGGGCCGCATCTGCCAGGGTCCTCTGGCCGCCTTCTCACCTCTCCACCTTGAACATATGGACACCGGGCTCCAAGGCCGTCACTTGTTAGTCATCTCCCCAGCTGAACCGTCCTCACAGAAGCCTGCCCTGTTCCTAGGTCCCTTGTGTCCCTGAAGCCCCTTAGGCTGTAACTTCGTAAGTAGCTATGTACTTCTAACCACTTCGAGTCTGTTAAGCTCCACAGGACAGGGTCTCCCAACGCTGGCAGCTCACGCAGGGCAATCACCACGAGTTCCACGAATGTGCTCACTACTATATTACCATGTGTAACGCTACATAGGTTGATACCTTGGTAATGAATGAATGTTTTGTTTTGTTTTGGGTTTTTGAGATAGGGTCTCACTATTTTGTTCAGGCTGGCCTTGAACTTCTATGTAGCCCAAGCTGGCTTCGATCTTACAGGATCTTCCTGCCTCATCCCCCCAGTGTGAGGATTACAGGTGGGCACCATGCCCAACGTAGAGGCTGTTTTATAAGAGCACATCTACAGTTCAGAATTTATGCCTACTTTAGCTGTAGACTTTACTCTTCTGCACGGGTCGAGCTTGGCTAACCTGGCACCCTGCTACCAAAGATAGAGGGTCAGGGATGTGGCTCAGCAGTGCAGTGCTTGCCTGGCAAGCACAAGGCCCCGAGTTCAAGTCTCCATACCAAAAGCAAAACAAAAGAACTGCGTTACACAGTGAGTTCAAGGCAGCCTGAACTACATAGTGAGATCATAACTCCTGGCCAGGGTGCTGTGGGGGAAACCAGCCATCTATGAAAGCGAAGCAATGGGCCCTCCAGCTGCACTGCGTGACTGGGCAGCTGTACAAGGGCAGGTTTCACACCCTCAAGACGTTCTGCAAGTCATCCACTAATGCTCCAAGGAAAAGACGCATTTACATGACGCCAAGACAATCAGTCAGAGAGTTGAAATTTTGGTCAATGTAATAATTTGGTTTCAGGAAGACCTAAAAACATAGTCACATGATCAACTCATAGTCCAGCTAAAGCACCAGGCTTCACGTTAAAACACTCTTGAGTGCAGATGCACTGGCCTTGGGGTGCTGCCTAAATCTGCAGAATCCCGATGGTTCCTGTTAAGTGCCGGCCGGAGGGCATTCTTGCCAGTTATGAAGTGTACGCCATAAGACACGCAGCACCGAGTTACTGCTGCGCAGGCACCTTATCCTCGGAATTTCCTGACATCTGAGGGTTTCTCACTTTCCACTTCAGGAGTGAAGGCGCGTGTCTTCGCATTTCATTTCCTGGGGCATTAGAGAAATACAGAAAGAAGAACAAAGAAAGGGAAGAAAGAGGAAGCCAGAAGGGAAGGGGGGGGAGGGAAAAATAGGTAAAAGAAAAGAAAAAGGCAAATACATTTTCTCAAGCCAGAGATCTGAGTCCCCCTGTGTGGCAGCGGGCCGTGTAACCTGACACCAGAGCCCTGCAGCCCTGGGCTGGCTCTCCTCACCTGGGAGGGGCCCGGAGATGGCCGAATCTGTTGTCCAATCCTTTTTGTTTCTTAAGAGACAGTAACACAGTAATGTGCATGCTTTATTTGCGTAGAAAGTGAACATCTTACCCGAATCACTTCCCTTGTCCTACACTAAACAAAATGAAAAATCTAAAGTCAAGAAGACTTAAAACAGTGAACACAAGGGCCGGGGAGTTAGCTCAGTGGTTCCGGCGCCTGTCTCGCAAGCTCAAGGACCCGGGTTCGATTCCCCGGTAACCACATAACAATACTGGGTGTGGAGACCCACACCCAGCAGCAACCAGTACCACATACCACAGTGCCGGGCGTGGTGGCTCACGCCTGTGATCCCAGCACTCGGGAGGCAGAGGCAGGAGGATTGTGATGTGAGTTTGAGGCTGAGCTCAGGGCCAGCCTGAACCACAAAGC
>PVIR01017269.1:15258-35402 GCA_004026965.1 Petromus typicus
GGTTTTTTGAGACAGGGTCTCGCTTTGTGGTTCAGGCTGGCCCTGAGCTCAGCCTCAAACTCACATCACAGCAATCCTCCTGCCTCTGCCTCCCGAGTGCTGGGATTACAGGCGTGAGCCACCACGCCCGGCACTGTGGTATGTGGAACTGGTTGCTGCTGGGTGTGGGTCTCCACACCCAGTATAGGTATGTGGTTACTGGGGAATCGAACCCGGGCCCTTGCGCCTGCAAGACAGGCGCCGGAACCACTGAGCTAACTCCCCGGCCCCATATTAAGTATTTATAACACACCACCTATTATGAAAGATACCAAAAACACATTGAAGCATAAGAAGTTATATTTGATCAGATGCTTAAATTATTATTTATGTAGAATTAAAAGATAAATTAAAATACTTAATATACTTAAGTATTTATAACACACTACACATTATGGAATACCAAAAATACATTGAAGCATAAGAAGTTATATTTGATCAGATGCTTAAATTGTTATCTATGGAGAATTAAAGGATAAAAGTTTTATGGAATATGCAGCACATAGTTTTATAAGAGTATTAAGAACTTCAGGAATTCCCAGGTCATGCAGGAAATAAGATAAAAGCCCTGTTTAATGAGCATATTGGATTGGCTTCAACTAAGACATGTGGAGGAGACGATATGTTTCAAGACAGTGTTTCGTGATTATTATGGTGGTGGTTATTTAAAATCAAAGATACACACTGTTCAGAGATTAGGTATAGATTAAATAGTAGAATGACCTTAAATAAAAAAATAATCTTTATTTATACATTATGAACACATCATCATCTCATTCAAACTTGAGAGTTTGTACCAGAATATGACATGATTTAATTCTCATTTTCCCCTTTCCCCCCACCCTGAAACCCCTATATACATAATCTTTGTTTCCTTTTTTCTTTATTATTTCACTTTCTTTTTCCCCTTGTTATTTACCCCTACACCCTTTTTCATTTTAAATATTTTCTATTTCACAGTATCAACCATATATACTACAACTCATTTACAACTTCATATTCTCATACCAGAGAAAAGATACGATATTTACACATCTGTGACCTATTTATTTCACTTATGAGGATGTCCTCAAGGTACATCCATTTGAGTATGAATTACTCAGTCTTATAATTTTTAATGGCAGAGTAATGCTCCATTAAATAATTCATTCTATATAAAAATTATGTATACATACATATGATAAGGTATTTATGCATCATATCATTTTAGTTTGGTTATATTCTATCACATTTTATAAAATTTAGAACAACATAGTAACTTAATATTATGACTCATTGGACAATCATCATTCACATGGTGTGTAGTCTTAAGAAAAAAAGTAGCTCCAATGATAAAATTAGAGTGCACTATTTTGGAATACTGATACAGGATAGAAGAAATGAATAAAATGGTCAATGGGTAGGATTCGATACACAGATCAGGCAGGTTGTTTTTCTGTAAGACTAGCAGATCCTTAAAAAGGTATACATAGAGGAGTGTACACATAAGTGTAGCTTTAGGAACGTGTAGTTGCTGTTGTGTGCAGACTAATCTGGAGAAATATAGATTTGAAAACAAGAGTGAGAGAAGTTGCTACACTGCTCAAGATGAGAGGAAACGGCAGCGTGAGCTTTGGTGTAAAAATGAAAAAGTTGAGGTGTTTACGAAGTGGGAAGAATAGATCTTAGTGTCTGAACATGGGTTCGTGAAGAATTCAAAATGATTTCTGAGTTTTTGGCTTGAGCACCTAGGTCATTATCACACTTTTCACCAGGATTTTGGACAGAAGAAAGTGAACACATTTTAGACAACATAATGAGCTCTGTTTTGTAGATGGTAGATTAAGGTTACTGTAGAATATGATTTGGAGATGTCCACTATAGAGTTATGGTGCTATAGCTTACAATTCTTACATGCACTATGCCTTAGTGAAAAGAAAAAGAAACAATAATAGTTACTGTTAACTGCCATATCAGCAAATAAAAGAACAAAATAAGGAAAATAACTTGTTATGTAATTTGGGGGTGAGTGGGTAGAAAAGATATAAGAAATTCATTGAAGATTTTTTTTATATAGCTGAAGTTTAGGAGTAGAAAGACATCTATTAATTTTCCGCTCTTGACTTGTTAAATATCTTCTGTTTGAACAGCTATGTTTGCATGACTGTCATCTTTACTCTTGCTTTTAGCTAAAATACCTGTCAAGGAGAATCTTTCTAGAAGTGAGACACTCGATAGTAAATAAGCCAGTTGGCAAGCTTCCTTATAAGATCAGGGGCTGTGTATCACACAACCTGCCAAAAAGAGAGTACACACTCTCATGAAAATAGCCAGGGAGAAGGAGAGCAAGAGGTCACAAATGTGGACTACATTTTGCAAGTTCTCGGTTTTCTGGCAATTCATTAGATCAAATTATTCCAGGTCACAGCCAGGGAACTTCTCACCGGGAAGGGTAAGGAGTGTAAATGACCGTGCTCATGGGCCGGAACTCTAACCCAAATGTCCTCTAGCTGATAGCACAGGATGGAGTGAAAAAACTACTGAGTGAGGGAAGCTGTGTCAGAAGACAAGGCTTCGTCCCTCCTCAGGCTGGCTGAGCAGAGTGTCTTTCTGTAATTTGCCCTTGTTTTGAGCCAGACATTAAATGTGTAGAAAATTGACTTGGGAATGTCACAGATTCCAAGCATAACTCTAGCCAAAATTTACATATGAAGGAAGCCATGCGTCAAGTCCTTTGTTGTGTCTCACTAAGACCTCTCGGAGCAGGGCACTCTGTGCCAGTGAGTTCCCAGCTTATCTTCACAGAAAGTCTGTCAAGTCTTCAGAGTAAGAATTTGAGGATTTTGAAATTCTTTTATTTTTACCAAATTTACTGCAAGCTTTCACAGCAAAAATCCCTTGTAAGCAGAAAAGGCATTGCAGCCTACGATCTGATTCATAATGATGCTTAGGAAGAGGAAATTTTGTTGAAAAATGTGGTTTAATTGTGGTGAGAATTAAAATATATTTTGATGATTTACATTGTGTTTTTCCACAAATGCATATATATGTCTACATGATCAATTTTAATGATAGAAAAATCAATCACATTATGAATGCTCTGAACATTTATTTTGATCAGCATTACTATTTTTTCATTTTTCTGGAAAAAAAGGTTAACTGTTAAAAACTTATGATAGATTACATTGCTAGAACTGTGCTTCCATGTAGCATGAAGGGTAATTTTTCAGTTATGAAACAAAAATACAGGTCCAGGGTGATGTTAATAAAGTGTGAATTTGTGACTTTTTATTTATTTATTTTTTTGAGACAGCATCTTGCTTTGTAGTTCAGGCTGGCCCTGAGCTCAGCCTCAAACTAACATCAGCAATCCTCCTGCCTCTGCCTTCCCAGTGCTGGGATTACAGGCATGAGCCACCTCGCCCGGCACTGTGGTATGTGGTACTGGCTGCTGCTGGGCGTAAGTCTCCACAACCAGTATTGTATGTGATTACTGGGGATCGAACCAGGCACTTGCGCTTGCAAGACAGGTGCCAGAACCACTGAGCTAAATCCCCTGGCAAAATAAATTCATTTCTTATCTTTACTTTGATCTCTTGATCTGGCTTTTTAAACCCCGTGTCCCATTTCTAAATTAAAGAAAAACTTCATAGATGACAAGATATTAATATTCATGTCTTCACCTTGTTGTTTTTGGTGAAGAGGTGGCAGTAGTTAATTTAGGTAAAACATAGAAGACAGAGGATAAACTTGTGTACTGAAACTTCTAACTTGACATATTCAGTGACTCTACATTGATTATGATTTTGCAAAACTGTCAGTAAGTTAGCATTTCTTTGCCATCTGGAATATTATGAAGAAAAGTATTTTTATCTAATTAGAAGTAAAGCTGCAGGATTTGGTAAAAATTATTGACTAACGTTTGGATTTGTGAAGAGTTGAGATTTTTCTCTGTGGTGCTATGTGTGGTTAGGAGTGGTTGCTATTGGTGATTTACAAGCAAAAGAAAGGAGAGTAAGCACATGGGAGTTGTGATGTGAACATGCAATTTCATATCAATTACGAGTAAAACTTTCAGTAGTTCAGTGAGAAATACCATTTCCTGAGAAGTCACATTGTTATAGGTAGGTAAGTTACCTATACATCATGCAGGCAGTCAGACAGAGCTGGCCCACAGAAACCCAAAAGAAAGGAGACCTTCACTGAAGGTCAACATTTCCAAAGGAGAAAACTACCCCACCTATGCAAGATAAATAGTAGTGACTGATATTTTAAGTAGGCTTCTCGGGTGGAGACCAAGGTATTAATTTACCTCTCCCTGAAAACATTTGTGACTGAAAATTCTTATGTACTTGTTACATGACTTGATTTCTCATTGGATCCCCATCTAGTCAGTATCACCTAAACAGCTATACTTGTAATTGTATTGTTAGATCCTAGTTTTGTCCATTTAGTGATTTCTCATTGCACCAATACTATCTACGAGACTTGCAATATTACTAGCTGAATATAGTTTTGCCCCACCTTTAACACACCTCACTTCATGGCTTTGCTCCATGAACAATCCTTGTGAGGAGTGATCCAGGTCTCCAATTTTTGAGTCCTCCTTCTATTTCTCTAAGGCAGAAGATTTGTTTCTCAATGAAGTTTTTCTACAGACCCTCTGTTGTTCCTAAAATTCATTCTTCAGTTTTACAGAACAAGAACTTGTGTTTCAGATATCTAGCAACTTGGGAACCAGGCTTGCTTCCTTGTATCAGTATTAGCTACAGTCCCATTACGTCTGATACTTTCTATGTTTCCTGGTTTGGAGAACAGAAAGATGAGTCACATACAATAATGTATTCTTGTGTGATAAATTAAGTGATTTATTTCTACCTCATTAAAAGTTTTTTTCTTCCATCTTTGGAAGCTTTACATTCATATTTAATTTAACATTTCTTCACCAAGTATTTCAAAGGGATGAAGTCTTATAGTAGAGACCTTTTTCACTGTCATTTGATTTTTATCAATTTACATGACAATTATGCATTCATAAAAGTAAAACACAATGAGCATAAAAGGTTAGGAAAACAACAGAATCCACTTTAAGCATGTAGGGAAATGTAAATGGGCAGAATTGTTGGGGCACAAGAGGCAGCAGGCTATTAAACAGAAGTGTTTGAAGACGCCATGGGAGGTATTAGGATGTTGGAGGAGGGAATGAGAATGACTGACTAATGCATTGGGTTTTTAAATGGAAATCAATTAAAAGAGCTTTTATTTAACTTCCTGAAGGCTGTGCAATTACAGATACCTTGAGATGTTTCCTTTGTAGTTATTGCTTTGCAGCTTAAAAAATTATCTGAGCTCTAAAATACATTTCTTTAGTTGTTTATTAGGACTGGACTAGATTTGTCAGTTGTATCCTAAAAATATATTAATAAGAACTGGTAACTCCAAAGTTAGTTTAGCAGAGATGTTCTCTAAAGTTTTCTGTACAAAATATTTAAAATAATATAAGTTTTTCAATTATATCTGGGTATTTATTCTCTTATCCATAAGATGCTTGGGACTTCATGGAGTAATCATCACTGATAGAATATCTAATATGTGAGGAATAGATGCTTTCCAGACCAAGCATTAGAACAATTTCCAAGGTAAACTAGTTAAATAATTTCAACAGTCAACTTAATAAATTATGTAAGAAAAAAATTGTTGCAAAGTTGGAAATGGAACTGTAACATATCCTAAAAAAATGTTGTTAGCATCAAAGTTACATTTTAGTTTTCATAACTTGATTTCTTGTGTTCTTTCATATGCAACTTCACTTTTCTTCTTTCATTCTGGCCCTTGTTCTTGCATCCTCTGGAGTTCTTTATACTGTTCCTGAGTTAAAAAGATAGATCTGAATATACAAAATATTTTTGCTTCTCTTTCCAGAAATATTATTTTCACTTAACATTATTGAAGTTGAGTGATCAAGTCAACACAAGTCAAATACTGTTTTACAAGCCACCAAAGAACACTTGCTTTGCTATTATGCCAGAGAATGGATCTTACTTCATTGCAAAGTTTTTGACTTTCATCCAGCTCTCTGGCAAATTAGCTGCTTTTCCTTCATGTAGTCTACATTTACTCGAGTTAAATTTGGGAAACTTCCAAATCCTCTACCCTCGTCTTCCATTAAATCAAGGAATATGTTCTTGACATTTCTGAAACACACAAGAGTTATATCAAAGAGCACATGCACAAATGAAAAGATGATTTAAGTAATTAAGACAAAATTTCAATGGACATTTTAAGGTAAATAACAAAACAGATCCTTTAATCTTGCCTGTTCATTAATTCCTCAGTGTCTCTAAGGATGTGGTCAGAGTTAACACGGTATATTAGTCTAAGTCTTTTCTACTATTTTTTCCACAATAATTTCTTAAATTTCTTATAGATAAAATTCAGTCAAAAATATGTAAACATCCTTCCAAAATTATTACAAATTTAAAACTTACTTAATGTTTATAAAACGAAAACATGTTAATGAATAAATGTAATTAATCACTATTTTCTTACTTTTTCTATATTTATAAATTCTCACCAACTTTTAGATCCTTTTACTATCAGAAGGGGAAATGATAATATATGAAGCCATTGCAGAACAGGATATCTCATTTTATGTAAGATTTTAATCTGCTGAACCAAAAATATATCTCTTAGTAATTTTACTCCATTTTTTTCTTTAAGATTGTGACCTTTAATCAGGTTTGTCTATTTCAATGGATTAAAAGATACCAGATTAATAAATCCTAGGATGTTTCTGTGGAGGTTTTGGATGATTGTCATATAGATCAACAAATGGAGATAAGATGACCCACCCTGATGGTGGATGACACCATCTAATAAACAGGCTTGGAGGCGGGATGAAATGAAAGGGCAAGCAAAGAAAGCTGGCGTATACTTGGAAGGTTCTAGTCTTTTTAAGCAGGTGCCTTGTCATTAGCTTTTGCTTGTGGGCATCAGGGTCAGGTTTCTCTGGTCTTTGGAATCATACCAGTGTGAGGGCTTGAGCCTCAGATTAGCATGTCACCCTTGATCCCTTTGCTCTGTGGACTCCAGCTTTTGGACTGAGCAACTACTGGCTCTCTGGCTTTCTGGAGCCCGTCTGCCTAACAAATTCCCTTACACACATGCAAATATTCTATTGATTTTCTCTTTCTGAAGAATTGAACTCATGAATATCTATATGAACATTTTTTCAACTATGCCATGTTCAGATTTATGGCCATATTCATATGTTCCAAGAATATTCCCAGTGTTCTTTCAACAATCTTTATCTAACAAGATTTCCAGTTCATCACGAGTGTTACATGTATAAGACTTGATTTTTTTAAAATTTAATTTATTTATTAATTTTTTTTTTTTTGAGACAGGGTCTTGCTTTTGTGGTTCAGGCTGGCCCTGAGCTCAGCCTCCAGCTCACATCACAGCAATCCTCCTGCCTCTGCCTCCCGAATGCTGGGATGACACGGCCTGCACTGTGGTATGTGGTACTGGTTGCTGCTGGGGTGAGTCTCCACTCCCAGAATTGTATGTGGTTACTGGGGAATCGAACCCAGGCCCTTACGCTTACAAGACAGGCGCCAGAACCACTGAGCTAACTCCCCGGCCCATATCAGACTTGATTTTTAAAATTATTTTTATTGAAATATAATGTCCATAGTGTTATAAACATTGTAACACAGTGATTTTTATCCATCAGGACAGTACCTGAGATGAAATGCTCATTCTTATTTGTAATATTTTCAACTTTTATGCTGACTTCCATAAGATGTCCAATGTTTCCTTCAGTTTGTTATTTGTTGTAAAAGAAAAAGAGTAGAAGAGATGATTCTTCATTGTTTCATATATTGTTCATAACTACATCCTTAAAGCAACTTCTCAGGTTTTATTTGGTAGTATTTCATTCAGCAGTTTCATATGTTTAGTAAGAAAAATTTAGTTTTTTTCTTAATTATTTGCAATGAAGTATTGAAAGTCTTATGTTCTCTCTCAGTAATTTTACACTGGTAGCTGGTATAGCTTATTTGTGTTGGTCCACAAAGGTTCCTGTGTTGATGGGGTGCCCATACCAAGTAGGTTATAGACCAAGGTAGTGAGATCATGTGGTGCTGCCACCTTGGAGAGATCAGTGCTTCTCAGTGTGAGTCATGCCCTGTGAGACTTTATTGCAGTGGCTTGTGATAAAGCAAGTTTGGTTATTGCAACTGGCTGTCTTGCACATTTCTCCCTTCTGCATGTAGTTGCTTCCCTGCATTTCTCCCATGTTGTGACACCATAAGACAATGCTAACAGTGATGGCAGGGCCAGTCTCTTTGGACTCTGGACTTTTAATAAACATAAGCCAAATAAATCTGTGTATTTTATAAATGACTTACAACTATAGCATTTTAATAACACATAATAGATTAAGTTAGTGGCTTATATTGCCTTTTAATATTTTATAAACTATGATGTGAAATTTGAATCATTAGTCAGTAATCCAACTAAGATTTACCAACTTTCTTTACCTTTCCTTTTTTTGTTTTCAAAATACTACTTCAAAGTTTTGGTAAATTTTATTGATTTTCATTGAGCATTAGCATTTATTTCCTTTTCCTAACATTGGACTTAGCTTGTTTCTTTTTCTATTTCCTTGAAGTGTGGATTTATGTTTTGTATTTTTTATCTTTGTTCTTTTTTTTGTATAGAAATTTATTGCTGTGAAATTTTCCTCTTTTTTCCTGCTCCTGGATAGGCAGAAGCAATATCGTGAAAATTACCATATTTCCAAAATTGTTATACAGATTTCATGCAATCCAAATCACAACAATAATAGTGTTCCTCACAGAACTAGAGAAAACAGTCATTAAATATATGTAGAACCAGAACAGACCTAGAATAGCAAAAGCAATTCTGGGCAACAACTTCAGTCTCTTGAATAGCTACCTTTTCTTGATAAGGGGGGCAAAGATCTTCACTGCAGGCAAGATAGGCTCTGTAACAAAGGGGCTGGGAAGACAGGCTTTCCACATACCTAAGACCCCTGAACCTATATCTTTCACTATGCACTTAAAGAGCTTCTTCACAGCAAAAGAAACCACCAACACAGAGACAAACTGTAAGTAACTGTGGTAACTCCATTGTAACTGTAATTCCATTCTGTAGTTTGAAGAGACAAACTACAGAATGGAAAAAAAAAATTGGCAGCTACTTCTCAGACAGGAGACTAATATCAAGAATATTTAAATAACTCACAATAGATCCCTCAAATTTAAAAACTAAATCCACAAATGAGCATCTGAAATGAATGAATACTTCTCAGGTAAAGCACAAATGAATAAATGAAAAAATGCTCAGCATTGCCAGTCATTGAAAAAATGGGAATTTAAAAAAATACTGAAATTCTATTTGATTTCAAAAAATTATCATCAAAAATCAAGAAAGGCTGTGGGGAAAAATGAACCTTTCTTCATTTTTGATGGGAATGTAAATTGGCACAAGCACTATGGAAATCAGTATGGCTATTCCTCAAAAAGCTAAAAATGAAGGTTCCATTCGGCCCAGCTATTCTCTCCTAGGTATCTTCCCCAAACAGTTAAAACTATATTACAGTAACACTGTACCGTGTAGCTCATATACTACTGATTGTTGAAAGAATGTTGAAATATGTTTTCGTGGGAATGGAAATTCGGATCAGGAGGGATGAGGCAAATTGAATCACACTGCAGACTCCAGGGAATGTCTCAAATGACACAAATTTTTCCACCTTTAATGCAAAGTACAGTCATATTTATAGTAAACAGTAGAGGGTGTAAACATAGGAATGGGGTCAGTCACGGATTGGTTGAAGCATGTGAAGAGGCTGGCAATCCTGGTTTGGCCGAGGGTGGAGTCACAGTAACACTGGCCATGCTAAACTCCAGCCCAGTCAAACCTGGCTATTGCCTTCAACTGATGTTTATAGCACCACAGTTCATGGCAGCTAAATCTTGGAAGGTGCCTATGTGCCCATCAACAGATGAATAGTTAAAGAAAATGTGTTTACATATTCAAACAAAGGAGGATAAACTGGAGGCAGTTTTAGATAGATAGGTTTACCTCGAGACCATAATCTTAAGTTAAGTAAATCAGGCACTCAACTTTAAATATCACATTGATTCACTTGTGTCAAAAATCCAAAGAATCAATAAGGAGTGAATAGGGGAGAGATATTATGAAGTAGGATAAATTATTCAAATGGGAAAGAGAACAAGAAAGGGAGAATGGAGGGAGAAAAAGAGAAAAGGGTTTAAAGAAAAAAATAACTGAAAAAAATGGAAATAGAGCTTTTGTAAATGTGGATGGGAAAAAGGGGGTTGAAGGAAGGGAAATAATTAATATTAATTAATTGTAATTATATATATAATACACACACACACACACACACACACACACACACACACATACACACACACCTGCCATGGTGAATCAGATTAGTATGTACTGCAAACATGTACTAATAAAAAGTTAAAAGATGAAAGAATTTATAAAAAGCAAGAAACTTTTCTCTTCATACCGTATGATTGTCAGACATACAAAACTATGCTTGTAGATTGGCTTCCTAGCTTTGGAAATTGGTAAACCCTAGTTCCCACCTGTTTATGGGTTTATACCAACATTGAGCAGAGTCAGCTGTCCTGAAGTTGGGAGTGAGCATGTAAAGTTTTGTGTGTGGTTTCAGAGTTAAAGGCTTGGTCCAGCGTCATACAACAGTAGGTGCTGGAGTTGCTGTGTAGCTTTGTCATGTGCCCTGTTCAGCTGAGAGGCCAAGTTCTCTGCAAATGTCAGGATTGCAGAAGGGCAATGAAACAAAATTCCAATGCAGGTACAAAATTCATGAGGCCATTATTTTTAATTCTCAGTGACAACTAATGGCAACTTGCTATTTATTGAGTTGATGCTTGTTTACAGAGACACAGAGGTTTTGCAACTGAGTGGATGTTTCCAGGATGACTCCATTACAACACAAGGAAAACTAATCTTTCTTTATTTGTAGAAGGCAGGAGTGCAGCACAGGTCTAGTGCTGCTGGCAGTAACAGGTTGTCGTCCCTCAGGACAGTCTGGTTGGAAGAATGTTTGTTTCCTTTGCTCATGTTCTGGTCTTTGTTTTTGTTCAAATATGATTACAAGTGACTTTGCCTTCTCCTGTTCAGTGGCCATAGCATAATATTTTTCAACTGTTGCTGATATTTATGTTTGCTTTTCTCATGTAAAGCCCACTGGTACTATCATAATCCAGCTGCAAGCTGCCAGTTTTCCAAGTCAGAATCATTTTCTGTTTCTTGTCTTTCCTCGCTTTGTACTCCTTCCCTTCTTCCTCCTCAGTCTCTTCTTCCTTCTCTTTCTCAACATCCAACACATCCTCCTTCTTTATTCCTTCTCTTAGATTTAACTTTAAACAGATCCACTATTTTCCATTTTCCTGCTAGTACTGTCCATTGATATCCCTGGGGCAGCAAAGTAGTTTTAGTTATTGTGTATTACATGTAGTGGACTGTTAATACTTTACATATAATCAATAGAAAACACAAATTAAGAAGGCTTGTTATTGATATTCACTTAAGTGCTGCTACATTTTACTCTCCACTAGGACATACAACATGGCCCCCATCTCACTGGATTCTTTCCCAACCTCTGCTGCGTGGCTTCACAGTTTTTCTCCATTATTTGAAGTTTCAAGCCAGGCATTCTCTTTCAATATATAAAATATGCACTTTTATGCTAGCTCATATGTTCATTTTCTGATCTTACACTAATTGAAATTATATATCCATGAAAAAAATTAGTTACAACTAAGTTACTGCTACTCCTTGCTTAAAAATCACTGGTATTTAGTTTTTTTCATGAAGAACAAAATATGCAC
This sequence comes from Petromus typicus, assembly GCA_004026965.1. Taxonomy (NCBI): domain Eukaryota; kingdom Metazoa; phylum Chordata; class Mammalia; order Rodentia; family Petromuridae; genus Petromus; species Petromus typicus. The sequence continues at coordinate 27,195 of PVIR01017269.1, forward strand.
AGAGAAGCATTTTCATTTCTGCTTAATATAGACCATGTTCTCAAGTGTACTTAATTATTCTTATAATTTAAGTAATTTAGATCTAAATGTACTTTTGAGTAAATGATTACATCAGCAAATATTCTTTATAGTAAATGAGTGTTTTAACATGTTCAATATTTTAGTCATTTAGAAAAGCATTAGTGATGATAACTGAACTATCAGACGTGAATATAAACTAAATGAAATGAATGTAATAGACCATCTTCCCATCTTGTCTGTCACAAGGTAACCTTAAACATAGCCAGCTGATGAAATAAGTTCAAGTATACAACTTCATTAGAATAAAATGTAAGAAATTTCTAGGGTGCCAATTATAATTTATTTCACATCTGCATAATGGAAGAAACCATAGCAACCACTGGGTAATAGTCTTCAACTTCATCTGTGCCAACCACTGCTGCAAACATGGCCCTTGTTCAGATGCAGTTGATACGTAGGCCAGCCAAAGGATCACAAATATTTTCTTGAAATATAAATTCCAGACGTTTTTTCCCTCAGGAAACGCTTTAAGATTCAGGAAAGCCTTACCTACTGCTTATATGCTTACACGGTGCACTGCTTTACACAACGTGGTTTTATGATGAGTTTTATAATTTATCAAAGCTGCTTATTTTGCTGAATTGAAGGATAAAGCAGTTGGTCAGTTTCCTAAGGGAACTAATTTCAAAGTCAATTATGAATGTATAAAGAAAAGAGTGAAATTTTATGGGATTTCATTCAAGGAGGATGTAAATGACAGGACTCGGGAGGTACAGGATTCAGTAGTCAGTTACAGAGGGTTGTTATATTGACTTTTAAAAAGGCTAAGACCCACTCACTGCAGCATATTTTTTATTACTAGCAAATACCAGTTGGGGCAGGGTAACTAGAAATTCTCCTTTGCTCTTCCTACAATTATATCTAAACTTATTTTCCAAGTAAATGTCAAAAAACTTTAAGAATATTCTCTATGAGAGGCACCACATAATATCATTTCTTTGAAGTAACTTTCCTATAATTTATATGTATATACATGAATAAAATAATTCTAATTTATTTACACAAATGAATATTTTATAATGACATTGAGTTTGTCATAATGTTTTCACAATTGTTAAACAATACCTGTTAAAACACAGAGAGAGAGAGAGTTTATTTGAGACATTTTGATTGATATAGGAACCACTGCCTTGAGATTTCACAGGGAAAGAGAGAGACTGAGTTAATTCTTGATTTTCAGCCTAGCCCAGTGGGCTAGCCGAGGGATGGGGGTAAAGGTTAGTGAATGGAAAATGACCAGAAGGTAGTTGAGGAATACAGCAGGATTCTGGCTAAAAGGACCTAACTGCATTCTCACTGAAAACAAGACAGGGTGCGGAGGAGAAATCTGACCAGATGCCAAGGGCAATTGGGCACAACGGGTGGGTTCTTAGTAAACTCACTAACCAGGGCTTTTGCTAAACTCCATTTTACAAAAAAGCACACAGGGCTAGTAGGTGGTTTAGGGGCATGACTAAAGCTCTATCAACCAAAATATCTTTGGTAATATAAAATGATCATAGATTTGGGGATTTTGTTCTTTTATTACTTGAATCTCCATAAAACATTGTTTTAAAATTGTGCTTCAGGGCCGGGGAGTTAGCTCAGTGGTTCTGGCACCTGTCTTGCAAGCGCAAGGACCTGGATTTGATCCCCGGTAACCACATAACAATGCTGGGTGTGGAGACTCACGCCCAGCAGCAATCAGCACCATGTATCACAGTGCTGGGCGTGGTGGCTCAGGCCTGTCATCCCAGCACTCGGGAGGCAGAGGCAGGAGGATTGCTGTGATGTGAGTTTGAGGCTGAGCTCAGGGCCAACCTGAGCCACAAAGTCAGACCCTGTGTCAAAAAACCTAAAAAAAAAAAAAGAAAAAAAAAGAAAAAAAAATTGTGCTTCACAGGTGTTTCTCCCCATCTTCATATATTTTTGGTCCTGCTATCTAAGCTTTTTTGAGTTATTTAAGTTCACAGCTTACCTGAACAGAAAATACAATTTCCGTACACCTTTTCCCCAAGCAGTCTCTCCCACTAACATCTCACACAAATAAGCTTCATTCTCACCTGGCATATGATCCTTCGAGCAAAGGAGAAATATAACTTCCAACCTGCCAGGTGGCAGATACACCAAGTTTGTGTCCCTTAAATTTGAAGAAAAGATTCTAAGGAACAAAAGAGATTAAGAGTAGAACAGGGTGTGGGGGTAAATAATGAGTGGGAAAAAGAATATGATAGGAATTTAAAAAAGGAAATAAAGCTTATATAGAGAGGGGGTGGGGCTGATGCAGGGTGGGTAGGGGAAGGGGAAAAGTACGAATCAAGTCGTGTCATATTCTGGTACAAATGCTCAATGTTGAATGTGATGATGATGTGTATTCATAATGTACCAATAAAGATTTGAATTAAAAATAAAAAAGAGTATATACAATTTAGGGAGAGGTAGCTCCTGAGAGACAGGTGGGGCCCACTTCTTTAAGGATGATTTATACAAAATCTCAAGGTGGGTACAAACAACATCACTAGGTGAGGGCAACGTGAGTCAAGCATATCAACCAATAAGAGAATTAGTATAGACAGGTAATAGTGAGCCAATAGGGAAGCAGGTCACGTGGCAAGGATACATGGAAAGAATAAAAAGGCATTTTAGAAAAGGGATGAGTTTATTGTCTGTGGGAACTTTACCGGACCAGGTGATTCTAATTATAGTATAATCTCAGGTTAGCGCTTATCCTGAGGGAGGCACTCAGGCTTGGCCATTGTTCTCTGTATTGAGGCCGGGATTTTGACAGATGCTCCTCTAGGACCCTTTGTGATGTGCTCTCATCTTCCACACTGGCTCTCTCCAGGGCCTAGCCTCGTCTGACTGCCTGGAATATTTCTACCTTACTTAACTCCCTATAATGCTTTTACCTTTGTAAAATTAGAAATGATTTTTATTTCTGTGATGACTGATGCTTTTTTGTTAAGAATAAATTTTTATTTATACTCCTTATCTGATTGATCTGTTTACACATACACACACAGTCTTCCAACTCTGAATTTTCAGTTAAAATTCTCAGTTAAATTCAAAATCACTTGAATTTATCTGTTGAGTTCAGTGTGCATGTCCATATAAACCCATATCCATACCCCTTGGTGTACCTTGTACCTGTATGTATTACTTGAGTGACTGGATTCTTCTGTTGTGTCTGATTTTGCTTCTGAAAGTAATCATGCACATCTTAAATTTCATGTAGCTATAACAGAAGTGTGCTGAAATGTGAAAAGTAGATACAATTTCTAATGTTTTATGAATAGGATTGTGGTGTACAAATTTGTAGGGACCCAATTCTTTTCTATTAGCATCAGCTTGTGAGACTCATGCGTTGTTTCATGTAACTTTAGTTCTGTCGTTTTAAATGCTTCCTTCTGTTTACTGGTGCCATGGCTTTTTGAGAGAGATGTCAAAGTTTGACTATATTTTTCAATTCACCTACTTTTCTGTACACTCTTTTTTAAAAAATTGAATTCATTGGTACATGTTAAATATACTTTACTTCATGTTTGAATATCTGTTGTTGTTATTGTCTTTTTAGTTCTTGATTGCACTACAGGGCCTTGCACAAACTAGGCATGCACACACCCTTTCCCTGAGGTAAATCCTCATACTTTTTTTTTTTTTTTTTTGGAATAGTTTCCTTAATTGTCTGTTAGGCTTAAACCTGTAATCCTCCTGCCTTAGCATCCTGAGTGGAGTAAGTGAGATTTTAGACATGGAACATTGCATTTGGTTCTGTTTTTCATTGCATACATACTTAGGCCCTTTTTCCTTTATGTTTCTTTTATGGTTACACATTACCTCTCTTTATCATGAGTTACTTTCATTGTCTTGATCACCATATTGTCTGATATTAGTATAGACACCCCAGCTTTTCATAATGAGTTTTTGTCTGTTTTATTTTATTCTTAAACTGATGTTATATACAATTTCATATAGACAACACAAGTAGAATTGTGTTTTAATCAAATAAAAATGTCTCTTAATCACTGTGTTTATCCCATTAATATTTAATGTAGTTATTGGTGTGTTTGAGGGTTTATTTGAACTATTCTAACGTGTTTTAAGAGAGTGATAATGTTTGTATTTTAAACCTTCAATCATATTTGAAAGAAATCAAGAACCAAATCGAGTCTATTTCACTAACACAGGTACATACTGTTTCCATTACTTGTCCTTTGCCTCCAATGACACAAGTTTTCTTCCCAGTACATCTCTTCTATTTGATAAACTGTGTTTAGCAATTATTTCACAGTAAGTCTGCTGCTGTCAATAAATATTTTAAAGTTCCACTTATTTAAAAATTTCCTTATTTTAGTAGGGTATAAGGGCACATCCTGAGAACCCCAGTGCTCAGGGAGAATTGCAAATTGTACCTTAGTCTGGACAATTTAGATACTCAGGAGGACCCTAACACAAAATAAAAAATAAACCAGAGGACTAGGGATAGAGCTCATCATGAAGGCCCCAGCACTGATATTAATCTCATGTATGAAGCAAGCAATGGTTTTTATTTATCTTAATTACTATAGAATAGTTTCATTGATGTAGAATTCTTAATAAAGTATTTTTCTTCTAATTATATTTTTTGTATCATCTCTTACTGGTCTCTGTGGTTCTTAATAAAAATAAGGCAGTCATATTTAGCCTCTGAAATGTGGGAACAGTGATATTTTCCTAAAAGTATAATGAATATAAGTAAAATGAATATTTGGCTCAGCAACTGGCATAAAAATGTTGATCAGAAATTAAAAGCTACTTGCTACATGGATAAATTTGACTCATCACAAAATTAACAGAAAAGTCTGTCTAAATTTCATTTTCAAAAGAAAAATTCTATGGGAATTAGTTTAAATACTCTTTTTATGTCTGTCATATTTTGATTAGTATTTTACAGCACAAAAATTATTTTTTATTATTCTAATTTGGTCAGGAATATTTATAACATTGAATAAGTAAACTAAGTGTTCTTTTCCACAAATAAAATTGAAACTTTAAAGTGCTTCTTACTTCGTAAATCCTTCAAAAAATTTTTATGTAATATATATGGAATTTTAAATTCAGAATTTAGTATTTCTTCCAATGCTACTGGGTCAAATCTGTTCTCTAAATGTGGCTTATTATTACAGGAAACTCTCTGAAAACTTTGAACCATTTTCCTTACCTGTTGAGTCATAATCTAAACCCACGGGGAGTTCAGTGATGAAAACATGTTGGGAACCACTGGAATCAAGCATCTCAAATCCTTTTCCAGTTTCTGACAACATATTTTAGGAAAGAAAGTTAATCTCAAAGTATCACATTTGTTTAAACTAAGTGAAATTTTATGTCAATTAAATAAGCAAACTCCTCGTAAGTTGAAAAAGAATCCATGAGGTCACAGTAATAGAAGTGAACGTCTCAATTTAGTTATAATAACTGATCACAGGGCTGGAAAGTTAGCTCAGTGGTTCCAGCCCCTGTCTTGCAAGTGCAAGGCCCTGGGTTCGATTCCCCGGTAACCACATACCTTACTGGGCATGGAGACTCATGCCCAGCAGCAACCAGCACCACATACCACAGTGCCGGGCGTGGTGGTTCACGCCTGTAATCCCAGCACTCGGGAGGCAGAGGCAGGAGGATTGCTGTGATGTGAGTTGGAGGCTGAGCTCAGGGCCAGCCTGAACTACAAAGTGAGACCTTGTCTCAAAAAAAAAAAAAAATTATATATTTCGTCCACCTTGCCCAACCAAAATAGTTTCTTCCTATGTTTTCACAGACTGTTTAATGAATTTTTATTTAAATTATTATTTGGAAATAACATCTAAGTGATGTTTATTTCATAATCCTGAATAAGAAACATAATTAATTGAATTTAAAGCCACGGAAACCTGCATGCCTTAAAACTTGCATTTAGCCACCACTGAAATAATCACAGTAATCAAATAATTATCTTTTCATTTTCCTTCTTGACATTTCATTAGGCGGTGAAGACAAAAATATTTCCTCCTATGGTAATGAAAGTATAGGTCATGGAATTATCATTATCAAAGTGAAATTGTTCTCCTCCATAGCCTAACTGTTAGGCCTAGAACTACGACTGATCTCTCCATCAGTTAGCATTTTATTACTTGTTCTAGGATTCTTGTCCCCAAATACACAACTATCAGCCAGTCAGTACAAGTAACTTCATCCCTAAGTTCTGAATTAGGTTATTTTTTTTTTATTTTTATTTATTTTTTTTTTTTAGGTTTTTTGAGACAGGGTTTCACTTTGTGGTTCAGGCTGGCCCCGAGCTCAGCCTCAAACTCACATCACAGCAATCCTCCTGCCTCTGCCTCCCGAGTGCTGGGATTACAGGCATGAGCCACCATGCCCGGCACTGTGATATGTGGTACTGGTTGCTGCTGGGTTGAGTCTCCACATCCAGTATTGTATGTGGTTACCGGGGAATCGAACCCAAGCCCTTGCGCTTGCAAGACAGGCGCCGGAACCACTGAGCTAACTCCCCGGCCCGTGAATTAGGTTATTTAACCAGCCTCTTCTCAAAAAGAATTTTCTCTTCAAAGTAACTGCTTCCTTTTCAGCACAACTAGGTGAAACTATCTTATCTTTTTTTTTTTTTTTAATCTTTATTGGTACATTAAATATACACATCATGATTGCACTCCATAATGGGGATTTGTACCAGTATAAGACACAACTTAATTCTCATTTTTTCCCATAGTCCTACCCACCCTACCACCCCCCTCATATACATAAAATTTGTTTCCTTACTTTTTTGTTACAATCTCAACATTGTTCCCTTTCACCTTATTTTACATTGAGCATTTTCTATTTCACAATATATAACATACAATGCTAGGACTCATTTACATCTTCATTTTCTCATACCAGAGAAAAGATGCAATATGTACCTATCTGTGCCCTATTCATTTCACTTATGAGGATATCCTCAAGGTATGTCCATTTAAGTAGAAATGATTCAAACGTATCATTTTTTATGGCAGAGTAGTACTCCATTCTATAGAAGAACCACAGCTTTTTTATCCAGTCTCCAGTTGATGGACACTTGGGTTGTTTTCAAGATGTAGCAATCACAAACTGGGCTGCTATAAACATGGGTGCACATATGTCACTGTGAAACTATCTTATCTTTTTAAAGGAAATTTATTCACTTACAGGGAGAAATCCAGAGTAGCAAATCAAAACAAGCGATGAACATTGGACAACTGAAAAGAAGCTTACAGGGCAATCAATAGGGGTGAAACAGAAAATGCACCTGGAAATTACGTTTACACTTTATGATTTAAAGCTAACAAGACAATAACAGCTACTGGAAACTTTTAAAAAGAAACCAATGCTCCCAATGTGGTATTTTTAAATGTGACAAGCTGCTCCTCTTATGAAAACTTTATATAAGTATTAGGTAACTTATTATCTCAGTATTGTTTAGAATAACTTAGCCAAACATGGCTGGAAACAAACCAAAAAAAAGTACTTATTTTTTAAACTGTTTAGGGACTATACCATTTGCATAATTTAGATTTTTGGCCATTTGTTACTAATTTGTTTTGGTTTATTTCCATTTCTTAGACGTGCATTAAAAGCCTGCTATATTCTCAGTGCTTTGTTAATTCAGAGTAGGCCTAAATGATAAACAATGCATCATCCTACCACCAAAGACTGCATATGGTCAGAGCAGGGGGAATGCAAGGCAGCTGGTATGAGTTTATGTTTCTGAAGACCAACATTCTAGGTTGGAAATAATAGTACAATTTTAGCAGATAGGGAGAAAGGAAGATGAGGAAGCGTTCAGGAGGCAGGACCTGAAGAACTAAAGGGATAGAGGTGGAGGGTTTATATTTTAATCAATAACAGCTGATATTTGTTACTTCTATCTAGCACCATGAATATTCACTGTGCCATTTAATCAGGACAACTACCACTGGTAGCATTTTATCTTCTCTGATTCCATACATGACCCATCAACTACACATCTAGTGGACTCACTTTAAAAATGCAAATCTGCTTCACCCTCTTGTAAGAATAATTCAGTAAAAATAGATTAAATCAAATTCCACATCATTATGGAAATGACATTCTGTAATTGGAACCTTGATTTATTTTGCA